>CM043721.1:36240780-36301190 GCA_023969325.1 Oryzias curvinotus
AATATGAATGCTCACACAAAAATTGATTCACACACAAAAATTTATTAAAGAAAATATTTACATCTTATTTGATTATATTGTAGATTAATTTTTTAAATTAGCATTTCTCTCTCATTTAGTTTGCTATTTATGGTCTTAGGTAAAAAAAAGCTTTTAAATCTAAAATATACCTTATCGTGTGCAAGATTACTATAATCACATGATTGGTACAAATTGAATGGCATGATTACACAACAATAGCCAAAATAGACTTTATTCATCAACATCTTCAACTTGAACATTTTTTGATAGAAAGCAAAATTTTACAAGCAGTAAGTTTATTACATCTTTAACACAATGAGATCATGGATTAGTAATATTCTTCATGGATATTTTCAAGATCGAAGAGTAGTTATTAATTCTCAAAGTAACGATTAGATTTTAATTAGAAAAAATTGTCATCGCTTTTTAGGGAAAAATTGAATCAGTACAAAAGAAATTATTATAAGTTGATATTATATTATAAAAATAATGAGTTAAGATTCCAAAAGATTATTTTTGACTCTAAATTTTAACCTCAAGCTTAAAACGAAAAATATATTTTAAACAATATATTTGCAAAAAAATTAGAATTAAAATTTACTTAGCTTCTCAAAACATCAATCGTTTTAAAATATTCTTTGTTTTATTTGATTACATTCAAATCAATAACAGTTATAATTTGTGTGAAATGAAATTTGTAACGATAACAATTTTTTGGGGAGTTGTAAATACAATTTCAAACTCTAAAAAATTTAAAAAAATTAACAAATAAATAAACAAGATGAAAAATTTTATCGTTAAATAATATAGACTTTTGGAGGCTGTCAGGTTGCGGAAAATTTACCTTGATTTATTCACATCGAGATTTTTTTGAGAAATATAGAGTTCAAGTTATTCTAATTATTTCACAATAGAAATAGGAAATTTATGCCAAATTGAAAAGGAAAACTTAACCAAGGATCTTTATAAAACTAAAAAATAGTTAGAAGATTATTGAATAACAATAATCTTTTTCCATTTTCAAATTAATGTAAAAAAATCAATTGTTGAATTAAAATAATATAAGAGTATGCAAGGGAAGAGGAAGATAATTTCATACATGCGCGATGAGTTTATAAAGGTTATTATTTAATGAATAATTATTCCTGAATGGTTTGTGGTTTAATGATTTCAATATAACTATCGAATTCATAATAGAGTGTGGGGTTTTATGGAAAAATCTGCAGTGAAATTAAAAATTATTTAAATTAAAATAATTTTATTGTCTTCAAGTTTTAAATGCCGAATTTAATTGAATGACAAATTTATCGAATAAATTGTTTGAGGTGAACAAAACATAGCGATTTATTTGACAAAATATAACTCTAAATCCTTTTCAAAAATACTATTTAGGCGTCAAAAACATTAATTTTGACTTGGTGCATAGGATATTTAATCTAACACTTAGTAAATATTTAATTTTTGTCATGGATCACAACACAGATCAAATCAGTCCCACTGTATCATTACAAAAGAATCAGTTCACTTTTAGGAATTTCGCATCGATTTATTTAAGATATTGAGTAATCAATATCTTTATTTTGTATTTCTATAAAAAATTAAAATTCGATTTTTTCCTTCAAAATTTACTTTAGTTATTTATCTGTTTTAATTTCTGTAAAATAACCATCAAAATTCCCATAAGATTCACATTTCTAACGTTTGTTTGCATATAAATAATCAATTCGAGCTTTATTTAGATATTTATGTTAAAGATTTATTTTATAAAACAATCGATTGTTTGAGTGAGTCATTAAAGTAAATCAATAAATTTTCTTTTTGTTCTTGCTTATTAATGCATAAATAATTATTTTTTTAGGATTTTTTAAGAAAATTCCACAACTTCAAAACTCTCTTCTATATATTTTGTTAAATAAATATCTAATTATTAGCAATTCTAGTTTAGAAGGCTATAATGGTTATTTTCTCACATTTTGAACCGTTTTTGCTAGGAAAAAACTTTGACTCAATGTTTTTATTGCTGTCAAAGTTCAACGGATGTCGCCCTTTGAGATAAACCCAGATAAGGTCTGTCCTTATATAAGATCCTAAATTTCTCGAGTAATATTCACATCTAAACAACATTAAAAATATTTATCCCTTCCCTCTTTCAAGATCCATAATAAATGCTATCTCGATCAACGGGTGACGAAATCTACGTTTTGCCAATTCAAGAGTACGAACGATTTAATATCGAATAACTCATTTGAAAATTTTTTTTTTAATTTTAATATTATCGATTTATCTGGACTAAGAGTGTCTAAAGTTTGATCCATTTAATTAACAACTATTGGGAACTTTCCTCAAGGCTTATATAATTTATTATCATGAATAATCAGAAATGTCAGATAAAATTTTAAAACAATTTTTTCGATTTCGATTTATTCTCAACCTCTATATTCCAAGGTAATAGAACCAAACCCTTCAGTGAACGCTGAAAACCCGCGAATATTATTTTCCCCTTTAAAATTTTGTGTTTGCAATACAAGTCAGCTTTTAATTTACAAAAAGTACGTATTTATTCATTATAAATTTTCAGTAAAAATTCAAAGAGTTTACAAATTTACTTAAACGTTAAAGTGATAATTTATGCGGCTAACTCCAGTACTCTATACAGTAATAAATTTAAATAAATATTTCTCTCGAAGAACAGAAGCCTTGTTTTTAGATATATTCGTTCATTTGATTTTTCTCCTTATAGCTTAAATCTCATTCAGAGACTCTAGCTGCAGAAATTTACAAAATAACCGGGGACTTTATTATGGAAAGAAGCATGATTATGAGTAGTTTCAGTCTTTTTTCCACTCTTTTTTAGAATTTCCCTCTGAAAGAATAAAAAAAAGTCAACGGAATTACTGGACTCTACAGCTTAAAGTTCATTATTGAAAACGTCCTGTGCAAATTGTTGTATTCCTATTTCCCTGGTGAAGCATTATTCCAATTTCTCAAAAAAATGTCACGGTTTTAGCTACTTCGTCTTACTTCGGTTTCATCCTTAATTGCAGACATTTTGGTCTCAAAAGTTTTTATCAGTCAGTGAGTACAAATGGCAATTAATAAGGGAACGAATGTTTTATTCCGTCATGTCGACAAATTCATAATTCCTTACGATATTGCCAAAACACAATGCCCATCGAAAGAATGGCATAACTCTGAGTCAACTCATCTCTTATTTGACATTAAGGAAATATCCTCTCATGCGCATAAACATGAAAAACCTCATTTCAGTAACATGGCTGAATTTTTTAAATGATTTTTATGAACATTATAATGAAAGCTGCGGAGAACTTAATAAGCAATTCATTGAGAACCGAGTGACAGCGAATAATTGCAGACCGATATCTGCATGAGATTAAAAAATTAATTTTACAGAATTCATCCAAAAAATATTAAAAGTGCATGAAAAATCTTAAGAAACGGAAAATACTAGAAGGTTAACCATTAAAAAAAATAAAATTACCTTGAAGAAACACAAAATATATGACAATGCGGAAAGATACATCAGTTAATATCGCACATGACAATACATTAAGAGTACAAATTTTGTGTTGAAATTTTTAAAGAAATTTGATTTGGATTTCAAATTCATTTTATTAAACAATTAATTTGTTTTTTTAAAAAGCCATTAAATTGATAATAAATCTTATCTTTAAAAATGTGGATTGGCAAATGGCATACAAAAACCAGCGATGTTTATGGAAGAGCGTAAAGTTTTAGATAAACCACAAAAAATATTTTCATTAAAAATTCTACAGAAAATGACGAGTTTCGTGGCCAAAAGCTGACAAAACAAGATGACGAATACTTAGAAAAAAAGTTTTGAAAATTTTTATGTTTTTAAGTTATCACTCAAACAATGTTAGAATTTAAATAAGGGTTGCTTTTCTAGATAAAAATATTTCTAGTGAATAATTCAAAATCGCAAATGTGAATCGGAAGATTTCGGACCTTTTTCTATATTTTAGCTAAAATGATCTCTGTTCGATCTCTAAAGATAAAAAAATTGAGTGTTAAGAGATATTGTTTTCTTTTTTATGGATTTATTTAATTTTTTATTTATTTCAATAATTCTTATCTGTCTGCATATTGTCTATTACTGGGTTAACATTTAACCAAAGCCTTGAGTTTGATTGGTTGAAGTGTAAAATGTCGGTCTTCATCCAATCAATTATAAGGCTAATTCCATGTTATAACCTTTTTAAATTGTAAATTGGTAAGGGTGAAGTTCACATTGTATGTTCACCTTTATCAATCAATAAATTCTCCGAAGGTAAAAATTGTTAATAGAATGTGGATCATTCTGACAAAAACCATGTCCCAATGAAAAAATCCATACATGGGACAAAACGATAGATTTTTTTATGATTTCATGACAAGATGGTGATAAAAGATTGCAAATATTTTTTATGTAATTACTGAAGGATTCAAAATATCAGGTAAGAATTTCTATATTTTAATTTATAAACGATTGTCATGCGACTATCGGGGCACTTACTTTACTGGGTATATTATAAATATATATCATGTTTCATAAATAAATGGCCAACTTTAGTTAATAATTTAAAAATGAAATATTTAAATAAAATTTTTAAAAATTAGATTTTAGATAATAGCTTTTTAATTTTTTTTATCTTAATTTTTATGCTATAATATCAGGGAATAATATTGGAAAATTCACATCATAGATGACAAAAATATGTTTGATCGAATTGTGTGTCTTTATAAATCAATAAATAACAAGAGAATTGGTGACAAGAATCAAATTAGCTCAATCCCAGTCAATTAAGATATTCTTAGCAATCCAGAATTCCTTAATGGACCCAGTATTTAATGACTTATAGGTAAGTTATGAAAAAAATTATAAATAAATCACAGTTACATAATAAGATAAATAATGTTATTTTTAGGGATGAAAATTTTCAATAGTTTTATTTTCTTACTTCTTCTAAATAAACTATGATCATTCATAAATTTTTTAAAAATTATGTTTAAACTTTTTAGCGCCGTTTTACATTGCATATCTATTGTAATAATTGTTAGTATATTAAAAAATGAAAATCCTCAAAGAACTAAAAATATAAAAGTAGATACCACGAAACGAGAACAATTGGTCAATTTAGTTTTTAAAAGCGGTTGGTAAACAAAGATGACTCCGTAGAAAGTTAAAATTACTTACAAGAACACCATAAATATTTTAAAGGTTTTCAAAATAGAAAGAAGATCGACCACTCTAAAAACATCGCATAGGGCGGAAAAAAGAAAGTTAAATGAAGAAATGCAATAGCATATTTGAATTATAAAAGAGTAATGATCTACTTTTAGTCTTTTTGAAGTCAAATCATTCCTATCATCAAACGATGGATTTGATGTCTCGCTTGAAACTATCAGAAAAGGTCTTTAAGAATTGGGAATAACTCGAAAATATCTCCCTGTCATTTAAAGGCACTAAATGAACAAGAAAGTAAAATTAAAAGCTGTGATTACGACAAGGACTTTCTGGATAAGCACATTGACGTAACATTGGAATATCTTTATCAAAAAAAGAGGCTCTAATCTACATTTAAGAAATAGAAAATGGTAATAAATAAAGAAGTTCTGCATATTGTACTGTTTACACCGTGCAAAAATAAAATATTACTTTGCTTTGAGTAATACCAGGAGATTAAGTCCTATTTCGTTCCAAAAAATAGGTGAAGTGAAAGCAGACAAACTTAATTGTTTAATTGAGAAGCTTGTGACGATATGTCTGGAAAAAAATTTAACTGGACATACATTCTTCTTTGTAAAGCCTCAAATTATAGCTCCATAGTTATCAGAAAACCAATGAACTCAAAAAACTTGCCATATAATTTTCTAATTCCAGATAGCTATATGCATAAACCGCTCGACTTTTGCTTTTTAAAGATAAAGTGAAGGTGCGAAAACGATTGGAATAGGATTTGAATGCCAAGTTCACCTTCTTAATATATCAATCAGTTGAAGAAATTTTTATGAGATGACAGTCCAAAATATTATCGTCACATTAAAAGTTATTGCACGGTAGTAATTGTCTTTGAAATTTTTTTAAGAATAACAATGTCACATTTATTTCATTCTTTAATTTATTATCTGTTTTTGTTTACTTATTTTGTGTTATTTTGACAATGATAAATATTTCTTCTTATTATATAAAATAGGAATAAACTTTTAAAATAAAATAATTAAAAAAAACCCTTTTTTTAAAGGGGAAAATCAAACTAAAAACCTTATAATAAACACCCACAATAAAATCTTAGCTTCGATAACGTTTTCAACTCTTTTTTAATGTTCATGATTTATAAAATTTGAAAATTTATGTTAATATGAAAAACCTTAAAATCAAAAAATGACGATGAACATATTTGCGTTTTATAATATTGAAAAAAACAAAAAAGTAATTCAACTGGTTGCAATATTTTAGATTATTACTATTTTAATTCAAATAAAATTAAAAAAAAATCCTGTGTAACTCAAAAATGCAAACATAAAATAAAGAATTTATAATGAGCCATTTTTTTAACCAATTCAACAGTTGAGTCTTTAAGGTGTTCTAATTTGAGTCATGCTTGCTATTAAAATCTCAGCAAAATTTATGCATCGAGAATGATTTTTTTACTATTTAGTGAGTTTAAAAATGCTAATAAACGGTACGACTGGGATATTTTAGGTGTACCTACATAGATTAAGTACTTAAAAAATATATTTTTCGTAAAATTTCAAGGTTAGGCTTTAAATAGCCTAACAAGTTGATGTAATTTAAAAATTTAAAATAAAGTACTTTTTTTTCAAATTTAATTGCAATATAATATCTTTTCATTCTTTTATAATCTAATATTTAGACATCTGCAAAAACAAAGATATTGATCGTTTAATGTTAAAGATTTTTGTAGCCGTTAATAAATGATATTCGTTATGATTTATTAGCTGCAGTGCCGTTTTTATCATTTTTTACAATTAGTCACAAAATTGCTCAAACATACTATTTTTTCTAATTTGATACAGACACACTAAGTGTAGAATTGCAAATAAGCACGTGGAGACGTTGAACGTTAAAGTTTTAAATGTTGTCTGGTTTTTAAGGGACTGAAAATATTCCTTTTTATTCAATTTAGAACAAATAATTTCAATAAGTTTAAATATTTTAGTGTATTTATTAAAATATATAGAGTGTTGTTAGCACTTGTTTATTTTGCTAACTTCGATAATTTAAACCTTTTTTGAGTTAATGGCCATTTTAATCAGCATATTTTTTTTAGTTGTTTTGTTACACTTTTTTACTATTAAATAATAAAATTTCCCCAAGAATTAAAAATAAATCGAGATTTACCCAAGTTTTTTGTTTAATTTGTGTTTTCTATGGTATACTTTTGTAAATTTATAATTAAGAAAAATATCCTGAAAAGGCCAGAGTATCAACAAATTTGGTTTGACCAATATTCATGGTATTATTCTTCTTCGAGTAATCAGCGTCAAAAAATTTGGGTAAAAAGTTCATATATTTGATTCAGAAGGCATCTTAAATAGGAGTAACGATATAAATTAGATCAAATTGTTTTGTTTCTCAAAAAAGAAAAATAAATTAGAGAATAAATTCACAAATTGAATTATTCAATTTTAAACACTGACAATCAAAAGAGAATGAACATTAATATGGAATGAAGGGGAGTTCACTTTCAAGACCAACTTCATGATTTATACAAAAAATTAATTATTTTATTATTTTATTTTTTGAAATTTTTTTGTATTTTTAGATAATTTGATCATCATGGAAGGAATTTGATAGATTTAATGTAAAAGGAGGTAACTTTACCTGAATGATTTTAGTTAAATAATTAATTCTAGGAATCACAGAATAAATAAGTCAAAAAAGCCCAATAAAGGTCATTTAGTTAAATTTGTCAAATCCATTTTTCTTCTCAACACATATGAAGTCACTTACTGACCAGAACTACAAATATAAAACTTTTTATTTAAATTATTTCAAAAAATCTTTTGTCAAAATTATCAAAAATAAGAATTTTGATAAAACAAAAATTATTTTTGATTTGCATAGTTATTTCCATGACCTATTATTAACTGTTTGTTATCCGAAAAAAATTTTTAGCATAAGTTTTAATTATTCCAAAGTTTGATGGTATAAAGCTAACACAATTTATATTGAAGCATAAGGTGTTTTTATCGGTGAAGAAAATTAAATACTTTAAAAAATAAAAAAACTTAAAGGTTTTTTTGATTTTAACTCAGTAACCAAATAAAATTTAGTAAAGGAGTTTCTTGTGTTAAAAATTAGGTTCATTTGACTTGAAATAGGAATCGAGGTGACTTTTATTAAAAGTACGAAGAATTTTTATTCGTTCCATTGATTAAGAATTGTATTAAATATGATTTCTGAAACTTGCGACAATTTTAAAAAGATAAAAACAGCTTTTAAACAAGTAAAAACTAGAAAATTATTTTTTAAAGCAATAAGCAGGAAAATTTAATAAAAGCCTCAATCGCAGAATTGATCCAAAAAGGAACAGAATTGGTCATAAGTTAACAATTCTTAACTGTAGTACCTCATTATGCAGATACAACTAAGTAGTCCAGTGTTTAAGAGGTAACAGGAGATTAAGGTCATATTCTGTCAAAGTTACTTGATAGACTAGAATATTAATTTGTTGGTTTTCTGATCTAAAAAAATATTTTTTTAAAGTTTTATTAAATTTTATCGTTAAATTCATAATATTGTAACTGAGTATGAAAAGATGCCTTAAGATCAAGTCTTCAGATTTATAAAATGATATAACTTAATTTCTTTCGAAAATTTAACGGAGGGATAATGTGTGAAAAAATGCCGAGATCAAAATCATGTGTTTATTAGACCTGCGCAAAAGTTAGTTGCAAATGGCGAGAAACAGTACTTCTTTTTTTAATTAGAACCGAAAAGTAAAAGGATTTCTTGTAGGAAAAAACATAAAATTTTGAAGAAGGTTAATTATTTTCTCATTTTAGATTCATGAACATAATCGAAAATTACGAAAAGCTCCTAAGCCTAAAAGTAACAATATAACTAAATAGAATCCAGAAAAGAAGTAAACGTCCCCAATTCTTTCCCATTTAAACTCGATATGCTCAGAACCTTACAAAAAGATCATGAAAAAGTTTTACAGATTTTAATTATAAAGGCTAAAGCTATCGAAGATCAATGCCGAAAGGCTTCCAAAAACATCGCTCTAGCACCTGCTAATGATGATATCTTTCTTACCGAAATTGAAACTTCGATGAATAAAGATGACGAATCTACTGATGTGCCTTTGTACAAAGAAAATTCGCTCAAATCCTTCGGAAAGGATTTTAAAGAGGTTTTTTGAAAATCTATCAGGTTATTCAAAATTCGGATGTTATTATCCATGTTCTTGACGCGCGAGACCCACTTGGTACGCGCAGTGAAACCCTTGAATCTGAAGTTCTTTCTCTTGGTCCCTCAAAACGATTAATTCTTTTACTTAACAAAATCGGTATTACTCCTTTTACTATCAGATCTTGTTCCCAAGGCAATCACATTAGCTTGGGTAAATTTTCTTTGCGGTATTGCTCCAACTGTTGCATTTAAATGTAATAATCTTCAAAAGCAACACCCTTCAGTAACATTTTCCTAACTAAAGCATTCAAAAAACCTCAGTTTTAAGGACTGGCAAGGGAAAGGAAAGATATCAGATTTTTGTATTGGTGTTGGCACGCTTGTAAAATTAATAAAATCCCTAACTGACTCTACTCTCATTACAGTCGGCGTTGTAGGTATTTATAAACTATTTATTCAGGTTTTCCCAATGTTGGAAAGAGTAGGTAATAAATTTTTTCTCTTTTTTTTTAAAATATATTACAAAATAAACTTTAACCTAAATTTTTTATCAAGTGCTTATTTTATGGCTAATGGACTTCTAAGCTGTTTTTACCCTCTTTTTTATTTCTAACTTCTTCCTTTTTTTAATTAACTTGTTAAGTTTATATTTCTATTGTTGTGTAATCATGCCATTCAATTTGTACCAATCATGTGATTATAGTAATCTTGCACACGATAAGGTATATTTTAGATTTAAAAGCTTTTTTTTACCTAAGACCATAAATAGCAAACTAAATGAGAGAGAAATGCTAATTTAAAAAATTAATCTACAATATAATCAAATAAGATGTAAATATTTTCTTTAATAAATTTTTGTGTGTGAATCAATTTTTGTGTGAGCATTCATATTTGATACAAATTTAAATGTCTTAAAAAGAATGGAAAGGCATTTTTGTTTTAGTTTTATTTTAATTAATATAAAATACGTTGTAATTTATTCCAATATCTAAGCATTCTTTGAGGGAAAAATGATGGTTGACTGTTACTTTTTGTGCTGCGAAACTTGTAAATCTAAATGATCTTTATTGTGACAGTAAAATTTCTCCAAAATATGGTTCTATCTTTTGTGTAATTCGATTATGATCCAAAAAGGCTTTTCCACTCATAACAAGCTTGATATTTGGCAAAACTTAAGTTGAAAAATTGTTCATAAAGGAAAACGTCTATGGGTGATTTTTTTCATTTTATTGACTGTGACAAATCTTTCCCCTAAAAAATTCTAATTGTTAGCCAAGAAAACAAACCCAATACAATTTTGAAACCTAATGTTCACTATCAAGCACCACGTGATACTCCAAAAGTTAAAATAGTATTTTATCCATTGTTATGAAGACACCAACACAGGGATCTAAAAATCTCCCGCATAAAGATATTATTTACACAAAAAAAGAAAATGTTCACTACCTTTTAATCAAAAATTCTAAATTAAATCCTACAGAAACAAAATTATTTCAAATCGGATATTCTGGCTCTTCTGTTAAACAGAAAGTTCTCAAAACAAAAAAATAATTCAAACGCAGTTCCAGAAAAATTCTTTCATGGAAAAGAATTTCTAATTATTTCAGATAACATTAACAAATGCACTTTTGTTAAAAGATTACCACATAATCAATTAACATGCAAAGATTTTCAACATCAAATTATCGATGTTCGTATATCTTCATTTTATCATGGCTGTGCTTCATTTATTGATCAAGCCAGAAATGTACTTTAATTTATTCATTTAGCTTTTTGTATCCACAAATCATGGCAAAAAGTGGATTAACTTCACTAATCAAGCTGTAGCATTTCACTGGTATGCTAAAAAACTATATCATAGGAATATCGGTAACGTATATTTTCACTTATTAAAACGTAAACCGTTGATTTTACTAACAGGATGTTTTGATAATCCTTCAATGTTTATTTTGTTAAAAGGGTATCCACATGAACAAGATTTTGTCGAAATATCAACTAATTGCCTTTCATTGAATTATAAAACTGGCATCGACATCCTTTTTGCTATCACTCTAGGGAATATTAGTGTTTTTTAAGAAGTAGAATCAAAAACAACTCTTAATACAAAGTCATAATAGAGAATTTAGGTTAGCTACTTTTCCTTCTTCTTTAAAACAGCTCGTTTGTGACAATTTTAATTTAGGATTATCTTATTCATACAGCACATGATAAGGAAATATACGTTGTTTCAAGAAATGTTAATGAAAATTTAATTTTATTCTATGCAAAAGCGGAAAAGTAAGATTTTGTTAGACCTTTGGAAAATATTGCATGTCATCATAGGTTATTAAATTTTTTTTGATCTTAGGGATGACAAATTGAGTTGTGTTGAGTTTGAAACATTTTAAAATTTGCCGAGGATATATTAGAAAAATTTATTGGGTACCAAGAATGAAAAAAAGTCAAGTACTATGATTACATTTGCACCACGAATTAACATAGAATTATCTTCGATTACCACCAATAGTTAATGGTCTAGCTTGCATATGTAATTCTAGTTTGAGACAAATAGCCAACATGTAGACTGATATTGGATCTTAAGTAATTATCTTATTTGAGACAAAGGACTATCACTGATCCGTTTGCCCCCCATTTGATGCTTTCATCAGGTATTTTTATGATTAACCTCACCGGCTTTCTAGAAAATGGTAATTTTTCTAATTTTGGAATTTTCATTTCTATTGATAGCGGTAAATCTTGGAGTTACGTAATGAAATATCAAAATTTTCAGAGCCTTGATTATTTTGATTTTCTTACGATTTTAAACCATGGTAGTGTTTTAGTTTCCGCTTTTGGGTTTAGGAATTCTATTCGGTAAGTGATTTTTCAATTATTTACAATTATTTTATAAACTCTTAAGGAATAGTTACTATCAAGGAAATACACGGAATGAGTATAATATTACAAAATATTCAATTGAGCCAGCCTATGTGGGCAATAATTATGATCTTGGGGAAAAGACTCCGATGTCAACTCTTTTTGTGGCTAATTTTTAGAAATAGTCAATTTATCATTATTAATGACGATTTTTTGTCAATTATAAGTTTATACATCTTTTCTAAATAATAGAAAATCAATGCACACATAATGATTACAATTTATAAACACCTGGTTTTAACAACACATCAAAATGTTTTAATGGGCAAAACTCTCAATTTTAAATTAAAAGATTTTCAAACTGTGTGAGTACATTAAATGAAATTAAAAACGAAAGGAAAATTTTATGTCCTTGTTCTTTACATGATTTTGGATGGTAAAAGTTAATTTATTCTAACACCCTTTAATTATTATCAAATGGAGGGGGGGAATGTGTTCCCGATCCTGATTCTACAAGTCTTAATATCAGCAAAAGATGTGATTCATAATTTTTAACTGGAATTCAGACTTAGTATGATGGTTTTTAGCAAAAGAAAAATAAAATATCCAACAAATAAATGTTTATCAGATACTGATGTTTTAGAAGAAAATGTCCAAGTTATATGTGATTTTGATAGTATAATAATCGATAATTTTTAACGGATGCAACGATAATTTCCTTTAGAAATGAAAGTTTTGTCTATTTTCTCAACATAAACTCAACGAAAGCGTTTGCTACTATTCCGTTTACTCTTACAGACAACACTATATCATTCGATTTTGATATTTTGGGAAAATGTCTCTATTATGCAACATGAGAAAAAATCCACAAAAAATGTTGGGCCACAGATATCATCGCGAACTCCGATGCTCAATTGTTTTGGGAACTTGTAGATGTAATAAAAATTTAATTTGATGAAATTTCAAGTAATCTTTTTGTAGCAACTAGAACGTCAGTGAGCATTATAAGTACGGACCAACAGTCATTAAAACATTGGTTTTAAATCAACGAATTGATAAATTCGAATTATTTGGGCATCAAGGGTTTGGTAAATAAATATTTATTTCGATACTTTTATTACCTCTAAAATAAAACAGTTGGAAATTAAACACTATATGAGGCTCATATTGTACTATTAGAGGATATTGACATGGTTGTAAGATGTCAAATTTTAGATAAAATTGATGGTGTTTACTATCATTTGATCATTTCTTTTTTCGTGTTATTTTTTACTTCTACGTCCTATGTTTTAAGTCTCAGAAATAATAAACAAGTTTAATTTGGCACAATTGAAATATTAAATGTGATTATTCTATTGAAAATATATTTTAAAAAGATTTTATATCTTCTTTTTATTTTAAAAATGAACTTTGCAATGTGTTTAGAAAGAGTTTATTTAGGTGACCTGAACATCCTAACACCTAAAAAGATACAGGAAGTTCAACTTTACGATTCTCTTTTAAAAGTAACAAAATTGTTTTATTAAGTTCTAAGACTTTGTCCTGCATCAAATTATGAGTATTTTTGCTTGGAAACTAGCGATATAGCATTACTGAATTGCTATTGTCCTGATGAAATGGAAATTCATATATACAGTGCTTGTCAATGTCCGAAAACAAAACCAAACTGCACACGTAATAAAAATTATATGATGTCAGATTGTAAAAATACTCAGTTTTTATGTAGTAGTGGAGAATGTGTGAATAAATTAAACTGGTGTGATGGTATCATTCAGTGCTTAGATGGATCTGATGAAAAAAATTGGGGAGCTCGTATGATTTTTTAAATTTAAACATGCTCGAAACTTAATGAATTTACCCGTTCAGACCATAAAACTTGTATAAATATTAAAGGACGATGTGATGGAGTGAACGATTGTGAGGACGGATCTGATGAAATAGGGTGTGAGAATCGTACGCGATTTTTAAAAATAGGTAACATTTGCAAGTTCAATGAATTTAAATGTGATAATAAAAAATGTATTGACAAAATTATACTGTGTGATAAAATTGATCATTGTGGAGACAATTGTGACGAAAAAATATGTCCTGGTTTATAATATTTTGTCATAATAGAAAATAACTGCTCAATTGACCAATTTCAATTGTAAAGATGGTACTTGTATACTTAAAACTCAACGATGTGATGGAAAATTCGATTGTAAAGATTTGAGCGATGAAATAAAATGTAACTAATAAATTCAAGAAAGGCAATATAATAAACCAAAATAAATAAATTACATGTCCTTTGAAATGCGATGGAAGATGTTTTACACATGACATGATTTGTGATCATATTACTGACCTGCAAAAATGCCCTAGATGAACTTAATTGCAGTTAGATTAATGTCAAATACTCAGAGAATGTCAAAAATTGTCAAAATAAAGATTCCAAGCCTTGTATCTCTGACTTATCGTGTTATTTTGTGAATCAAACCTGTGATGGATTTAATGACTGCAAAGATGGAAGGGTCTAATTTAATTGTAAACGAAACGGTAGTTTTCTATTAAGATGAAATTCAAACCTGTGATGGAATTATGCCCTTTAAATGCAATGATAATTAATGCATCAAAACAAACTTTTACTGAGATATTTGTAAAAATTTTTCACTGGGCGAAGACGAAAGCGATGAATCTATATTTTTATATTTTTTAATTTTAGAAAGTTTTCCATTGTTAACAGAACTTAACATAGATAAAGTCGGAAAAAATTGGGCGTTGGTTTCTTGGCATGGTAGAAAATTGTATTCTTTTTCTAAAATCACACTGAGATTATTTTTTTGGTATTTTAAATTTTATAAACTCAGGAAGAATTATTCCTCTGCTATTTAGATTTAAATACAAAATAATTCTAAATATAGATTCGAAAATTTATCACCATGCACTCAATATCATTTAATAGCAACATTTGAGGGAAAATGGTGGGAAGATCTGTGCAATTTGTAACACATTAGGAAATTCATTAAACTCCACATAGCCTCAATTTTAAGATATCCATTCCTTTTCTCTGTCAGAAAACATACGAAGATCAGTTGTGTGTACCCCAAGAATTCTTTGTATATTTCTTGTTTGGACTCCTAGATAACCTGTGAATATGGCAGAATTAAGTTTAAAAATTTTACAAAACAAACATTACGTTGCCCTTTATATTTTCTTCTTGCCATGTGAATTGTAACTGTTAATTTAAGTCTAAACATTCCCAAAAAATGTTTTTAACATATCCTGTAGTCAATTTATTACAATAAATATAGAATGCCATTTTTCTTAATCTCAGCCTTACAAAAAGTTTTTTTAGTTTTTGCATCGATAATCTTGCTTGGAATTGTAGTTTTGCTAAAACAAATTGGCTCTCATTTTATTTATCGAATTCAATCAGATATCACAAGATTATTTAAATTCAAAAGAAAATATAGAAGACTTGCAAGAGGTGATTTTTCATGTTAACTTTTAAGGATATTTAAATCTGAGGATTTTCTTCTTTTGAATGAATAAGAAATTTAAAAATTATTTGCTAGAGAGCTAAAACTTACGATTTGATTTAGGCCAAATAACATCATAAGAATTAATTTTATAAAAATTTAAAAATCTTGAATCCATACAGCTGTCATAAAAGTAGGTTTAACATCGATTTTTATCAAGTTGATTATGAATATGATGCAAGATTAATAACTAACTGATTGACTGTAAAGTCAAAGACGATATTTTTAATGCAAAAATAGGAAAAATTGATATTTGTAAAAATATTAAGTAAATAAAACAATTTTATTTTCATACTTATTAAGTATTTTTCATAACACTACCAACGTTTTTTGGAAATAAAAAAATTATAGCACATTTTTTCGATTCGACTTGTATTGTTGTAAAAGAAACTACCCCTATTAATCATGTTTAAATAATTTTTAAACTGTCGTGAAATTTCTTTTTTTATATAAGTTACAAATGCACTAAGACAATGATCAAAAACTGATAAAAAGCGTAAGATTATAATAATTTTAACGTTATTTTCTCAAATTATTCCTTTTTAAAGTAAATGGTATTTTTTTTTATTGTTCAAGTAAGAACGCGAATCAGGATGAAATATTCCTTTATTCTCTTTCAGATTCTAAAAACAATTCCTAAAAATCAAAAATTATCAATATTTTTAGGTAGTTTATACGAAAACTTTTATGAATATTTTCTTAACTATACCATTTAATAAAACTTAAAATGCATTTTATTGAATGTTTCTCAATTAGTAGAGGCATAAAAATACTTTATTTGTGTGCAAGTTGTAACAAAATTCAAAGAGCTAGGTTTGACGGGACACCTAGGAAGTCTCTCTCATTACTTATACTTTGCCTTTACAACTAACTCCTTACTTTTAAAACTATTAATAACATTAGATTTTAAAATTTACAAATTTTTTAGCTCAGTTAGCCGATTAGTGATTAGAATTATTTTGATGTGTGAGTTAGTTTTTAGTAATTTTTAACAATTTAGCGATAAGAAACAAGGAATAATCTGTAGAATAAAATGAACCGGAGGATCTTCAAAACCTACCAAGGTGAAGTTGGAAATACAATCTAAAAAATGTTTTATTCTATTCGCCTAGATCATACTTAAGATAGAGAAATTTAGATTACTTGAATTTAAATTTTCCAATATTTCAAAAAATTCTTAGGTGGTGACGATTAATCTTCAAAACATTAACAAAGACAATAATTTTGCCTTTTAAGGCAGATTTGTTTAAAAATTTCACATTATATTTACAATATATAATTAGCAGTTCCTTACAGCTTACCAATAAAAGTTAGATATGATGCCTCAAATTAGTCTTGAGTCCTTATAAAATAAATTTATTTAGTGTCTGAAACAAATTGGTTGTTCTCAAAGTATCACGATCAGTTATAATTATATAATCACGCCTTAAAAATCTTTTTATATCTTCGAACAAAATTCTTCATTAAAAGAAGTTTATGATCCGTTCGTGAATAATCAGTAAAATATTCTGAATTTTTTCCTTTAATAATATTACAAAATTTTAAATTATCATTATTAAATTACAAGATAAATAAATATTTTTCACATGGTAAATGTCAGTACATATTTTACGTCAAATATCGTTATTGGAAAATTAATTAAATCTCTTTGTTAATTTATTTAAATAAAATTTAATACTGCAAAAAATGTTAGATTATACGCACTCAAAATAAAAGTTTACCAGCTTAGTGTAAAAATATTTAGTGAAAAATTTTGAGTTTTTCGATTTTTTTTTACCAAAAATACTTTTAAGAAATGAGTATTTTTTTGTTTGTTTTAAGACATTCTTTTATCATTTTAACCATAAATATATTGCTCTTTATCGTTAACGATGAAATTTTTTAAGATCAACGATGAAATATAAATATTGAGGACTTTTATAGAATTATAGACAGTTTTTTCTGCAGCTCTGCTTTCTTATCAGAAAAGTCAAAAGCACTTAGATTTTATTGTCAATAGTTGAACAGATTTATCGTATCTTTTCCCAAGTAGTCGAGTAAAAAAAAGATATCGATACAAAATATTCTAAAAAATATTTCCCCCTAAAGATTATTTATTTCTCATTTTGCACCTATTTATGCTGATTTCAATGTTCAAAGAATGTTATATCGATCAAATTTAAATATACCAGTGATTAAGATGGCTTAACCTTAATTCATGAAAGTGAGTAAAAATATTTAATAATTTAAAAAAATACGAGAATTGAGCAAAATTAGTCTTGCAAATTTTTAAAGTTACTTCTTAAATATAATGTAGGAAAATAAATGCACTTTGTTTCTTTTAACAAAAAAGTCTGACTTACGGATAGGGAAATAATGAACTAGATCAATAGAAAATTAACTAACTGGTTTTTTACGCCAAATAGTAAATAGGTGAAGAATTTTCGAATTTTATTAATTTTAATCAGTTTTTGTGATTGAGTCTAATGTTTATGTTTATAAACTTTTTATTCAAAATTTCGGTTTTTTTAAAACATCGAACTAGCACTTCAACTATTCGTCCATATCACTTTGTAAGACTTTACTACCTATTAGTACAATAATCTCGACCATTTTTGTCTGCTGTAGAACACCATTTTTCATTAGATGAACGACGATGAATGAAATTATATAAATTTATTATTTTTGTATGTGATGAAAATTGGACCTTTAAAACTTTACAAATGATTTTTTTTTACTCATAAATTATCAATTACAAAATTCAAAGAATTTTAAGTGGATAGTATTTTTTTGGATAGAAAATTGATTAACAAGTCATGATATTCTCTTAAGGTATAGTATCGGAAACTATGCCCTTTTTAACTTTTTGAAATTTCATCGGTCTATTATTTTGATTTTTTTGATGTACAAGAGTTATAAAAGTTATTATATATTGTTAAATTAAATATATTTCCCCAAACATTGATTTGTTTTGAGGGTACATATTTTTTTATCATAATAAACAATTAAAAACTGAATGTCATACCTTTCGTTTTGAAAATCTTTCGAAGAAATTAAAGGAAAATCAATATTTTGATTGATAATAACCAGAACTTTAGCAATTATTAACAAAAAGGTTATCAAAATCTGACTGAGAGTTTTAATTTTTATTTTACTAAACTAAAAACATTGGAGTCTAGAGGTTTTCAACTCTGAAAAATTAAAAAGAAAGTATTAAAATATGTACAGAATTTTTTAAAAATCAGATAAATTAAGTTACTTAATTGATTTAACATATCAATTACTGACCTAATTCAAATTCTGATGCCCAACACTGAGACCTTATTCAATTTTTTTTACATATTTAAACGAAAAATATTCGCTCATTTTTATCTGACTGTCTTAAAAACATTTTATATTTAATTTTCTTCAATTATGGAAAAATTTATTTCTTAAACGCTAACATAATGAAATTTGGGGTGAGATATTGGTTGACATTACTGGGAATTCGATAAATCTAATCCTGACATTCATTAATTTAGAAAACGTTGATTAAGGATAATTTTAATGCTAAAAAAATAGGGATGAAATAGTATATTTTATAAATATTAATGTATTTTCGCCATTGTGTTAATAAATGATTGGCTAAAATTTGTCTCCTAACACTACAGCTAATATATTTCAGATTTTAGAATCTTTAAAAAATAATAGCATTAAAATTTTACATTATCATGAGTTATATTTTTTCGCTTTATCTAGCGTACCCCTTGAATCTTAAAAAATCATAAAATTTTATTTTTTAAGGTAAAATGTTTTCTCATAAGTATGAGAGCCAAAAAGCAAGAGTTACTTTCAAGAGTGTTTCTTAAATAAAAGTTGATCTTCTGTGTCTTAGGTTTAAGTTCATGGAAAAAAACTGTTTCGAGTTTAAACAGACGAAAAATATAATTTTTAAATAATACTTTTATATTATTTCAGAAAAAAGTATTTGAGAAAAATGGTAAAAGCACACTCAAAATGTATTAGTAATCACTACTTAATTGAAAATAGAAATATTTTTTGACTAAATATTTTTAAATTTTCAAAAATTTTGAAAAAATTGGACTTCTTCAAGTTATTTAATTGAAGTCTTTAATAAAAAACACTGTTATTATCGTTAGTAGAACTGAAACCTGTCTTTATCAAGTCATAAGAGATCATCAATTATATTAATAACGATATTATTGAATGTTATGCTGCATTATCTTCTCCTCGCAAAGCACTTCGTGGCGCTTGCTCTTTCATTGAAGCTTATGTTTGTAAACATTGCTGATGTTTAACAATAAGGAGAATGATTTCAAATAATAGAGAGAAAAAGATACCTCCGTTGATAGTCGAAATATTAAGTATTATTGTGTCAATGTTACAACCAATAAGTCTCTACGAGGCTATTAAATGCAATTATAAAGATGTTTAAAGATATCTTATTCCATTTAATTAAAATTATTTTAGGGCTAATAATTAAATACAATTTTGGAAAGATAGTTTTCATTAATTTTTTATGACTTGAAGAAACTTAATTCTATTTTGAATCTGAACATGCAATTATTGAGTAAAATATTTTATTCATGTAATTAAGCTGGTAAATTAATGCGATTTATTCGATTTTCTTGTTTTAATACATAAAATATTCTGTCTGAGATTTACATATTTATTGGTAAGAAGGAAGTTTCTTACAGGGTTTACACCCATATTTTGACATCTTACGGACCAATTTTGACAAAATATTATTTAACCCATAATGACTAATAATTTTATATCAGACGAACAAAGGCAAAGAATACTTGAGGCATATCTAGATGGAAATACAGTTTCTGATATATCTAGAATTATGAGATATAAGCGAACAACAATATATGCAATAATCAAGGCATATAATGAGACAGGATCAGTTAAAAGAAGGCAGAAGGGTGGTGTACGTCGTCAAGCTTTAACAGATGAAAATAAAGCACAAATAAAAGAATGGATAAATGATAATTGTAGCTTAACTCTACAAAATTTAAAAAAAATGTGCTCTGACATATTAAATATAGAAGTTGGAACGACAACAATAGCATCATGCATTGATGCATTTTCATACAGTTTGAAAAGAAGTGTACTGATTCCAGAGCGCAGAAATTCTGAAAGTGTAATTTTTTCAAGATTAAATTACGCAGAAGAGTTTATGAGTACAATTAGCTCTGTTGACGAAAGCAAAATATATTATCTTGATGAAGTTGGTTTTAACGTTTCTATGCGTTCAAGATATGGGCGTTCGTTGGTAGGAACTAGTCCGATTCATGTTGTTTCAAACATACGCACAAGA
Organism: Oryzias curvinotus; assembly: GCA_023969325.1. Classification (NCBI taxonomy): domain Eukaryota; kingdom Metazoa; phylum Chordata; class Actinopteri; order Beloniformes; family Adrianichthyidae; genus Oryzias; species Oryzias curvinotus. Next base: position 36,261,878 of record CM043721.1, read on the forward strand.
AACATATCAGTCTGTTGTATGATGAATAAGGAAGGTATTTTTGATTATGAAGCTCAAACAAGAGCATACAATACGGCTTTTTTGAAAGATTTCATAGAAAAGGTTATAGGAAAAATGTCTTCTGAAGGTGTTACAAATGCAGTCTTCATTATGGACAATGTATCGGTTCATAAGTCTCCTTTGATTGAAAATTTAATAATTCAAAATGGGCATAGACTTATGTTTTTGCCACCTTATTCTCCTTTTTTAAATCCTATCGAAAATATGTTTGCCAAATGGAAATAATTGGTAAGAAACGAAAGAATAGCATCCGAAGACCAATTACTAAGATCTATTATGGATATGTCGACTTTAATTTCTTCAAGTGATTGCAATGGATTTTATCGAAATATGTTGGGCTATATTGTTAGATGTCTTAGAAAAGAAGAAATTTATAATTAAAGATTTATTAATTTTATAGCGTATTTTCGCTTTTATTTTATACATCAGTGTTTAGTTTTCAGTATTTTTATTAATTTTAATTTTATTTATTTGTCAAAATTGATCCGTAAGATGTCAAAATTGGTCCGTAAGATATCAAAATTGGTCCGTAAGATGTCAAAATGTGGGTGTAAACCCTGTAAATAATGGGTTTCTTAAACAATGAGAGATGGCAATTTTTATCGAAAGAAACAACTTTCGTATATCAGTAATATCAAAAATTGTTGTAAAATTTTAATCAATGAAATTTATCGTTTTAAATAATACTTTTTTGCGATATATTAATTTTTATTATATCGATTCAGGTACAATTGGATTTATGAGCTGATGGGAGGCTGTCATCGATATCACAAGATTTTATAAATCTGAGGCTTTTGTATGAGTATAAAAAATTTATTTTGAAAGTAGATAATTTATTGATGAATCGGTTCCTTTTCGATAACTTTCGAAATAAAAATTTTTCTCATTGTTGCAAGATCAAATTATAAAATAAAATCCAACTTCTTTTAAATCAAGAACAAAGATTTTTATCAATGCTACTTAGAATGATAAATTAGAACATACATCTAAAAGCACTAAAAAATCGAAAATTTTTGTCAAAAAAACGATGTGAATGTTTAAAGACAAATAACATTTAGTTAAATTTAAAATAATGAATGAAATAATATGAAATATATTTAGATTTAATTACTGATTCAAGGATAAAAAAGACATTAAAATTAAAAATCCAATCTTAAATTATTTTATCGAAAAAAATTTACTTGATATCTCATAATTATATTTAATTTAAATTAAAAGTGGAAAAACACAGACCAAGAGATTTATGCCCATAAGTTGGAAGCGAACAAGCAATAACAAGACAAAGAGCTAGGTTTTATTTTTGATCGCAATGTTTTTCCCAATATGGAAAATTTTTAGACATTAATTTTTCATTTTTTACGGTTTTTAACTCGTAGACAGTATTTGGACTGAAAAAACATGAATAATTGTTTGGTAAAAATCTTGTAGAAAGTTCTCTTTCGGCTAACTGTCTTCATTTAAGCAAGTAATAGATTCTGTCATTATTGAAATAAAGTGTTTTTCTAAAAATAAGCTAACTTTTGAACCTAAACAACACAAAACGGTCATTCTCTATGAAGCATAAAGGTGAATTTTATTTAATGTAAAAGTATAAATGCAGATGGACAACAAGTGTTTGGGTGGTAAAATGGAAGATTGTCTGTCAGCCCAAAGATTTGAAATTAGTTGCAGTGATATCTAAAAATTAGTTTTTCTATTTTTATTTAGCTAGTAAGAGCCATGATTGCCTCGTTGTGCCCTCTTTCGTTGTTCAACAAAAAAAATGCAAAAATACTAACCCAATTGATCTTTGTTTGTAATCAAAAAATTTAGGTTTAAAATTACTCAAATGTTGTTAAAAAAATAATATATTTAAATTTTAACTCAATGTGACTCAAAGTGATTAAGGTTACGAGTTAAATAAATTTCTATCAATTGAAAAAACTTTGTGTTTTTTTGCTCAGATAATGTCTATAAATTATGTGATCAACCTTATTCAGTGACTGATAATAATAAAATTCAATATTTTTCAGGGAAATACATGCATTGGTACTTCATCATTTTTGTATACAATACCAATTAGGTTATTCTTCGTTTGATATAATATTATTTTCACAAAATTTCCCAACTCCTCTACTTTATTTTTATTTTTGAAGCTTGAATAGCTAAAGATAACAATATAAATTTAAAACAGCACATGGGTTTTTTTCACATTATGATTATCGTCGAACCCCAAAATATTCTTATTCAACAAGCAGGTATAACTTCACACCTCTGAGTTTTCGCCTCAAAAAAAAGTAAATTATTTGATTATCTTAACTTACTTATTATTTTTTATCTCTTTATAATTTTTTAATTTCATCATTTGTTTTTTAAATCAGGCATTTTTTTTCAAGTAAAGTAATGTTTTTATGTACATGAAAGATTTTTTTCTATAATTTTGAATGTTTTCGTATATTTCGTTTGTTAAAAATCTAAAAATGATTTTTTAACATTTTTTAAATTCAAAATAACTTATAAATTAGATAACTTACAACGCTATTTTATCAATTGTCAAATTTTATTTATTACACAAAGAATTGAATAATGAATACTGTAGATTTAGTGCCATAAACACCTTGATATAACCCTTATTCTATCATGAGTTAGAATTCATTTATCAGAAAGGGAAAAAAGGTAAAATTCTTCAAAACTGGCTTACTAAAGATCCTTTTTTGTTCAAAAAGTTCTCGATTTTAATTCGTGTTCTCAACTTTTTTTCTCTTCTGCCCACTAATTAAGTGTAAAGCTGTAATATCCCTCGCTAACGCAAAGAAAGGGGGAAAATAAACAAAAAATGTTGCCAAAGGGTATTTCAATTAATAGCATCGTAATTAATTTACCGTTAAATCCTAAATTATTTCATTTTAAAAGTATTTTATTAACGAGAACCTTGGCCAATTAAATTTATCTAGTCTTATAATCTCAAGTTCGAAATTTGATAAAAGCACTTTTAGATATCCTCTTTGTATAATATTTTTTTTTTCTTTTGTAAAAATATGATAAAGTACCCTTGATCCAGTTTCAACATGGTACGATTTTACACAGACTCAATTGAATTGTTTTAAATTTGATCCAAAGCCTTATTTATTTTTTTAGCAACTTGAATCCATAAACAAATCAACCCCTAATTTTGAAAAATTAAATTTAATTCGTCATTATTCAGAATTTAAACTAGATCTTATTTACAACTAATAATTTTTTCTTTTCCAACACATAGAAATGGAGGTTTAATCCCTTCTTGAAATACCAACTCTCTTAAATCTTTAAATTTCAATTTAAAATCTTTTTTTGTGAGTTTTTAATGTTTTCAATAAATTTATAAGTCAGTGTCACTCAAATTTTAGACCAATGCACTAGACTGCATGTTAAGGAAATTAGGTTTATTCACTTTTCCTATGTTTTTTTAATAATTCTAGCTTTTGTTTATGTTCTAAAACTGCTTTCAATTATTCAATTTAGTTAAAATTTGACTCTTTTAGCATATAAGTTAATCCATGATTTTTTTTAAATATAGTTGAGAAATAAAACATCAGGTATAATCGAATCAAAATCGATTGCAAAATCAGCATAACTAACAAAAAGTAAAAATGAACAATTTTGTCAACAAAAGTGATAGATATTTCAAAACATTACTCTTTACAAAACCAACAAACAATGATCTGAAAAAATATCGTTCAAATTACTCACCTTTTTTATTTCACAAACGTCTGAAAAGCATTGTATTCAATTTACGACTTTTTATTTTTTAACCTTATATTATATAAACTAAGACTATATGAAAATCTCAAATTGAGGTTTTAAGCACAACGATGCTGTATGTGAATAACAGAGTATATTGATTATAGGTTCGGCAGTTCTTCGTGAAAACGAGTTACAAGTATTTTGAGACGATCTAGCAAACTTTGAGCTGAATCTTTGGAATAGGAAACTATTTTTGTAATCGTAACTATTTTTTACATTCAAATAGTCTTTAAGAATTTAAAAGGGATTCTCTCGTTGACAAGATGCTTTCATTCGATTACAAACCAGCATTTCATTCCAAATTTTTTGTCCTTCACAAACCTATTTTTGTCTAGAGTTGCATTTGATAACCAGAAACAGTTAATTAATCGAACTATGTTATGAATTTTATTTTTTAAGGTTTTACCCAAAGTTGACCCGCAAAATCATCATAAATGTCATCAATATGGCGATATACAGTGCCATCGCTAAATGGAACTAATTCTAACTTTTTGATATCTATTTTAAATGCATTCAGAATTATTTCAGATACTGGCGATAAAATTAACTGTTCAGAATTCGTTGTGCCTTCCTTCACACTTTTTAACTTAGAAGCTTTTTAGAAAGGGACAAGACCGTTTTCAATATCAGATTTTAGGTTTTGACTAAGCATTGGCAATTTCATGCTCCTTTTACAAACTATCATTCTTTGAATGCTTTCTTTTTTGAGTTAACATAATCTGTAAACTTTTTTAGTAAGTGTTCTTTTTGTAATGAAGGTTTCATGGTCTCGTTTCAGAACAGAACATAACACAAAAGATAAAACGGCCCTTAATACGGTGTTCTGAAACAGAAATTCAAAATACGAATATGTCCAATGATTCTGGAGAAGGTAATGCTTCTGATAGTTTATTGAGTGAAAATCACTTTCAGCATCTTTTTTATTTTCGGTAGCTAATTGATTGAATCAAATACCTTTGTAAAAAATAAATTTTTAAACTCTATTTTTAAACAAATAGCACCAATGTAAGATTAAAATTGACAGCTAGCGATTTGTGAGGTGACTTTTTCGTTATTGGGATGCCGAAAAATAACGTGTTCTTATGTTGTGAGTGTAAAAAAATCAATTCAGAAATAAGTTTATCAATCAATTTTTTATTATCGAATAAAATTTGATTTTTAAAATGTTAATATTTTTGTAAAATTAATATTTGTTTTTGCGCAATATCAAGCAAATATTTTCCGCAAACCACACATATTGCCATTTTTTTTGCAACCTGAATCCTAAAAAAGGATGCAACAATTAAGGACTATTGGTCAAAAAGTCCTACAGTTGACATCAATAAACTTATTATCACACTTGATCAATTTAATACATGGCTTCTTATCACATTTTGACATTATTGCACTTTTTTAACGATAAAAAGGGAATAAAATAAATAATTAAAAGTATTTAATTAATTCATATTAATATTAAATGCATTTTATTCATTAAAAATTTCTTCTTTTCTTCATCTTGGTAAAAAGCCTACCATTCTTCGATAATAGCTTTTGCAATTAAATGGTGAAATCTTAGTTAAGCTATTTTCTATATTTCTTAAAAATTCATTTTCATTTTTTGAAGACTGGGTTATTTATAGAAGTTTTCACTGCGAAAAAAGATTTTCAAAAGGATTAAGAATATATGAATATAGCGGTAAAAACAAACTACAATCCCCAGTATAAATAATGAAATTCTTAACTTATCTTAACTAATTGAACAGAACATTATCCATGACAAAATATGCGCCAAATATGTATTTTTTTCATTCAGACAAATTTCAACTAATTAAATTTTATCTTTAAATAAGATAATATTAAATGCCATAGTTTGTGCCAATACACCAATATATCATTCCTATTCATCCCACAAAAAAGTGATATTTTTCTTGACTTTTTCAATGAAATAATATGTATTTCTCTTTTTCCTACCAAATATTGTTTTCTTCTTACCCACAGAGAAATGTTAAAACCCACTTCCTCAATAACAATATTTTTCTATTTTTCAGTTGTTGAAATAATCTCCATAAAATTCTCAGCATTAGCAAGCTTTCGATTTATAATTTGTCCATATTTCATTTTTTCAGAAATTATACCATTACGTTTGATTGTTTAATAAAATTCCATGATACCTCAATTTATTGAAGATAGACTTACATATAAGTTATTTTTTTAAACAAACGATTTTGGATTTATCGTTGTGATATTCTTGAGTTTTCATGTAAATATTGTTTAATACTTTCTTTATTATCAATGAATAGGCTTTTTCGTTGCATCCCACTTTTTAATTTTCTCGCTACCTGCTCAGTTTTCCGACATGTTTTGATAATTTCCGAGATCACAGGCCTTTAATATTTCTTTTATATGGCAATATCAGATACTGCCTTTTCATTAATGTGATTTTCAACTATTTTCTCTGTCTTTATCACTTATGAATTGATTTTTCATGTGATGATAAAATTGTCGAAATAAGATGAAAACACCTGTAAGTTTAAAAATTTTTGAAAAATATCGATTGAAGTAAAAATTTGGTAAACATTAAAAATTAGAGATATTTTTTCTCATTAACTCTGTTAATTCTTGAGTTTAATGTTTGGAAAACAGCTCTCTCAAGTTACTATTAGAACGCAGAATCCATAAAAATAAGACATTTTTATGAAAATAATTCGTTATTAATTGATCATATTTACAGAACACCTCAATCAATTTTTACACAATTAAAATTTATTGGATTCACCACTCATTGAGCCTTCCACTCATGATAATCGTAAAAATTAATTTACGTTTACCTTTTAAATTATCGAATATTGCAGAAGGGGTTAAGAACCCTAATAATGATTCTGCGCCATCTATTTTTAGAATTTTTCTGCCTCCCATCAACTCGGCAGCAAATGACCACCTTATAGCCACTGTGAACAATACGGAAAGACACTCTTCAAAAGGATTACATTACATAATAAATTGAACTTATATGAGAAAATAACTGCACGTTCAGAAAGGTGCAGTGATTATGAGTCGCCAGAATTAGAAAGGTTTAGAAAATGAAAAAGGAGTTTAAAAGTTTTTTATAAAGTGCAATTTTTAACAGTTCCATTTAAACTAATCATCAATTCGGGGATGTAAATTGCTTATGAATCCAGTTTAACATCACTCTGCATATCTTAAAATCATTTGAATGTTAGAAATTAAAGCAGGTTGAAGACTTCTTAACTATTGAAGTAGGTCTTTTCAAGGTGTTATCAGACTGTCGGACATGATTGAGAATAATTTTCGTTTATAATCGTTCCGATGTGGACTGGAACCGAAAGCAATGGATTAAATAGTTTAGAAAACCTCCGAATTTTTAGAGCTTTTTCTGATAATTTTAATGAGAAAAATAATTAAACTTACCATGATATTGTTGCATTCGACGATAACGATATTTAGAATACAAAATAACACCAAATTAATAATTAAATAATTCCGCGCCGCCTAGCTTGGCGCAACTGCAACACTTTTAATAATTAGCTTTACGATGAAAATGGAAATTAGTTTTTAAAACTTGAATATCTTGCAATTAATTAAAAATCGGTGGGAGGCGACACGTTTGGAAATAATGGGATTAAGTTTTTCTAATATACAGTTTTTAAAGGATGATTGATCGATTGTCTTCAAGTGAATAAAAGATGATAATAAATAATAGAAATTAAATAGATGGGTTGTCGATGTTTTAAATGGAAAAGGTATTTCGAAAGAATGATAAGAAACAAACTACTTAACAACTAACAAAACTACAGGAAGATAATTGAAGTTATAAAAATGAATTAGGAATATTCCTTTAAATATTTTTCAAAATCAATATCATCAGAATAACCAGTTTCATCTTGACAATTATGTGTAGAAGTATCATCATCCTGGGTTGTAGAAGCAAGAAGTTGAAGTAATTGATGTCTATTTTCAGCAGCTTCTAATAATTCAGTTTCTTTATTGTCTAATTCTTTTTTAAGAGCTCGAATTTCATCTTTTAGTGCTAGAATTTCAGATTTGCAATCACACTCGGAAAATCTACTAGTTCGATGTTGTTGTAATTCCAAACGATGACTCAATACATATTTAAGTCCTTGAATTTCTTCATTTAATGCATTATTTTGTTCATGAAATTCAAAAGCCTTTGAATCTAGATAAATTGCTCGCGACATTAAATTTTCAAAACATTCACGACAGGATTTTTCATATTTTGAAAGAATTTCACCAGAATCCGAAGGAATTGTAGTAGAAATATCAGTCGAATTATCTTTTGATTCACATAAAAAGCCATCAGTTTTACATTTAGAGTTTGCGTCAAAGTCATCGAGAGCTTTTTTAAATGTTGATAATTGAACAGAAAAAAACTCTTTAATGACAGAATCAATTTCAACAACTTTTGTAGCATCAGATGGAGAATCCTAGATTAATTAAGAGAGACAACAAAATAAAAAGCAAGATAAAAAGAGGACACTGTTTTAATAAAGTCGGATATTAATTATAAGGCGATGAGTTTCACACTCAAATAAACACATAGAAAACATAAAAATAAAAAAAATAAAAAAGAAAAAGAGAATTAAAACAAAAGAAATGATAAAAGATAACAAATAAAGTTTTTAAATCTTCTATAATAAAAAAAACGAAAAAACTTAATTGATAATATTGTAATTATGACTCAAAAAAAGAGAAAAATACAATAAAAGCCGTGAAGTGACAGAAAAAAGCAAAAAAACATTTTTACAACTAGTTTTTATGAGTGACTAAGTTTCAAGTTAACTGAGAAAAAAGTTGTTTAAACTATAGAAACGTTTGATGAGTCTGATAAAATATTTTTAAATTATGGTTTGTTGGTATGGAACTTAGTTGATTAATTAAATTGCTATCAAACTTTAACTAAAAAAATTTATCGAAAACTTGTTTATACAGCGTGTGCCAAAATAAGAGATACTGCTCATTTCAAATATATACGATTCAGTTTATAGCATATGGAATTCAATCTAATATTAAAATCTACATTAAATTATTATTAACCTCCACACCTAGTCGCATGACTCCACCAGCTCGTCGTGGTTGGGTGATAATTGACAATCTTTGCAGCGACACCAGCTTTATACTGCCAAAACTCTGGACGTCAAACAGCTGGATTTAAATTTGATAATGAACAATGGTCGGTAATTTAGGAGTAAGTGTATAAGGTAAAGGTCAACAATGTCGATGAGCTGAGCCAGCCTATTCAGAGTGCCTGGAACGAACTTGAACAGGGTGTTATAGAAGGTAATCAAGCAGTTGAGCCTCCAAGCATACGTCAAGGCCAAAGGGGATGAGCATAAACTTTAATATTTTGTTAAGGGATATCGTTTCTATAAATGTGTAAAATTTTATCAAACACTATCGCGTATAAAATAAAAAGACCAAGTTATCTGTTATCTGTTGGATATCGTTAATTTTGGGACAGTTTCGATAAAAATTACAAAATTAAAATTTCTGATTTGAAAATCAAATTTTAATATATTAAAAAAGAGTTCTAAAATGTGATATTGAAATAAAGTAAACAGTAAAAATACAAATTTAAGAATTTAAAAGAGCGAGGATTTTATGGAAGTTGGTCAAGAATTAGAGTGTGAATTAGCTTATTGATAAATCAGCGATCAAAAGTAAAATAAATGAAAAATGTAACTAATATCTTAAATTAATTTTAATTTATCAGTAGATAAGACTGGTGTGTAAAAAAGGACCAAAATATGAGAAATCAGGGAAAAGGATTAAATTAAGATCTAAAACGATCATACAAATTATAAACATTTGAGGTACGATAAATAACAAAAAATATACAAAATTGAAGAGAAAATAGTATGTGAGGAAATATTAAGTGAGAGTTTAATCAGATAAAAAAATTATCAAGAAAAAACGGGTATTATGAATTTTATAATCATCTAGCTAAATGCAAATGAGTATAAGAGTAAAGATGAAAATATAAAAATTTGTGCTTTTAAAATATTTTAGATTATAAGATTTAAAAATATCTATTAATAGAAAAAAACAAAAGTTAGTGATTAAATAAATATATCTAGGCGACATAATCGAAGCATGGTAGTGGCTGATATAGGTAGTGTAGATTAATAAGAATTATAAATAAAGTCATGACTGAATAAATTTAAAAAACCTTAAAAATCCTAATGACTGTTTTAAAGATTTAGAAATTAATTTCAAGAAAATGTTAGGTGTTTGTGCTCATTTACTAAATTTTAAGTGAGGGAATTCGTCATTGGAAAAGAGCTTAAAAGCATACTTTAGTTTTTGTTATTGATTGGTTTGTGGCATTCTCTTTTAAATCTCTGAAATAAAAAAATACACAAACTGGCTTAACGAATCAGACTCCTGTTTTTCGTTTCTTTTAGATAGCAACCTATTTCTCAAATTCGAAAGGTCGTTAATTTCTCGTTGAAGTTCACTTAATACTTTCTTCTTTTCATCGATCTCATCTTTTAAAATTTCCAGTTGTTTATGAGAATTTGAGACAGTAGGAACAAAATTAGATTCGTCAAGGAGTTTTTCCAGTGACTCTACAACATGTTGGCACTTTTGTGAGTTATTTTTAGAGCCATGGTGAGATTCTCCAAGAATTTTCGTCATTTGAGAAATTTCTTGTCGCAGTGAAGCGTCAAATTTTTCAAGTCTTAGTATTCTACGCCTAGCAATGTCAAGTTGAGTTTTAATCTCATTATTTTCTCTTTCAGTTGCCTTCTTTTCTTGAATAATCTTGTTAGTGTAAGCAATGTAAGTATCTAGTTCTTTGCTGCTAACACGTAGCTTGTAGAGTAACTTTTCTTTATCGTCTCTAATATCTACTTTTTGAGAAGCTTTGGGGACTGAGGCAGACATCTTGTTAAAAATATTAACAATATCTTTAACTGGCCCTAAAATCAAAGTTGCTAGAATACTTTTAGAAGTCTGCTCTTGATCATTCATCCCTTTCCCAATTATTGCCACGACAAAACGCGAAAACTGTTTTCTTAAGTGGCTAGAATAAATTTTCATCTTCGATGGTCTTAATTAAAAAAAGTAATGACTTCAAAAGTTACAATGTTTTTTTGATAAACCTTTCATTTTTAGCCTCAAATTAAATATTAACCTTGTCAATCCGTTGAAAATACGGTTAAAGCATCAAGTTTATCATTTTTCATTGTTTACCAATTATACTTTGATTCAAATACATCAAAATACGTGCCAAGAGCAACGATAGAGTTTAGTGTATGGGCGTGGCTAAACCAATTATAATTATAAGACATTAGTTTGCTTAGTTTATTATTATTTATTATTTTTTAATTTATGGCACCAGCCATAATCTAGGTGTTGCGCAAGGCAGGAGTTAAAAAAATGTTTGCGTTTAAACGAGAAAAGCGGCAAAATAGATTGAGCATCGGGGTATTTTTATACTCTAAAAATTTTTGCATTCGAATTGTTTTAATTTTGAATAATTCTATGAAAAAATTATTTGAGTTTTTTTACTTTACTTTTAAATTAATTTAATCCTATTCGATAACGATCATGACATTATATGAAAAGCGTTCCTTTTAATTTTCAAATAATCATTATTATAATTATTTCAATTCTCATCTTAGAGATATCTAATAATTTATTAATAGCTTCAGAACCGTTGCGCTTGTTGACATTACGACTGTTTGTCTTTTTTTGAAAATGTCTTAAAAAAAAACTCTTAAAAACTCACAAAATAAACTTAATCAACAGCGTTTAAAGAGCTTCAAAAGTAAAGATAGTTTAACATTTTTTGCTACAAATCAACCATATCATAATTCAAAAATTAAGAAATTGATAATTCAAATTTAATATTTTGTCCTAAAAAATTCGCATCGGTGAAGTAACTACTATTTTCAAACCATCCACTGTGTTATTTTTACCACAAAAACAGTGAGTTTTTTTTTAATTTAAAGCTCCACTTCTTTTGAGGATTAATTAAATATTTTCTTTAATTTAATATTTTGAGAATATTTTATTGATTATTTTAATCTTATTTTACTTTTGTCATGACATAAATATCTTTGAAAAAACACTTACTTTCATCAGATAATTTAAAACAACTAAACTAAAAAAAATTTTGTCCACTAACAAGTTTTATAGAATTATTTGAATCGATCTAAACCATTGACAAATTTCACTGAAAATACACATATACTTGCATAATCGGGTTAATTATTCACCCCTTATTAAAAAATAAAATTTTTAATGGAATAATATTTACGATTAATAAATTAATTTTTTAAACTAAGCTTCAGCTCAAATTAAAAAAAAAATTTTATTCCCTTTGAGTTTGCTTTCTTGTTCTGAATTAACACTCTTTTATCCTTTGTAATGTTCTAACATAAAATTAAGTACATGCTCTAACTTTTAAACGCGGTTGTTAAAAACGCAGAAAAAGTGATATGATATGCAGTTTCGGAATTTAATGATACTACCTCACATTTTTCTTAATTAGCCAAGCAGATCACATTTGCAAACAAAAATCTCAAGATATTATTTATAAGAAAAAATACCTTTTCGACTTGAATTTTTAATTAAAAATAATCCAAAATGTACTCTTACTCTTTAAACTCATATCCCACTGAAACAAGAGTTAAGCAAATTAAGACACCTAATGATGTCTTGTAAAAATCCGTTGTTAACTAGTTAGAGTCTAACATCGATAACTAACATATGCTTTTCAAAGGCGTTTTTGGCGGGTTAATAAGGTGGTCGAATTCATAAGGGAAATTACATGTAAGAAAAGTAGTCCAATCGCAAGGGTTGACTCAAAGAGAGGTTAGTGAGATCACGGAAGGCAAGGTAACGAGTTTTGACTGCTATCCCTTTTAATCCATTTCAGTGAATTTCTTCAAATAACTACTAATTTTTTATAATTTAATGATTTCAATTGCCTTATTTCTTTTATCGAATTTTTTCAATAACAAGAAAGACAACGTCATTGATAAATTTTTGCTCATAGCGTGAACTACTTTTTGAAACAAACCCCATCACATAAAGATTTCCATTAGTGACACTTCTAAGATATTTAAAATTGTCAGCTTTTTAAATTCAAAATTTAAATATCTGTGAAGAATTTCACAAAAAAGCAAAAAATTCAAACATTTTTTTTGAAGCGATGGATTTAGTCTTTAGAAATTACCACAACTACATGAACACCCAAACTTACGTTTCAAATATTAATTTTTCTTATCTGATTACTGGATATTTTTTTTAATATCTTTAAATTTTATTTCAGATTAGAATAATGTCTCGCATAACTTGTTTGAAGGTACTTAAAATGTTGAATACATGATTTTGGAACTTTGGAAAAGTGTTCCTGCAAATATTTTAACCTTTATATTCAAATTTCTAGGACAACACCGACTTCAAAATACTTTTAATTAAGGATTTCAGAAATGAAAAACCAATTTTTAAATTAAAGAAACTTTAATTTTCTTCAGCAACTCATTCAGATATTTTTATCAATTTCCTTCCAAAATTTGGGTAAATATTGTACAATAAAAGGAGAGACTAATGGATTCAGTTATTTTAACACTTCCTTGATCTCTTAAAGTTGAATTTAAATATAATTATTTTGACTTTTTTTCTTTTAAATTCCACAAGCTAGTTTTCAATATTTAGCCCAAAATCTTTCTTTTCCTCCTGATACTATTTTGCAATACTCTGTATTTTAAAATTAACATTTTTTAATGATAAAAACACCTCTGAATAGCAAATATTTGGCGATGAAAAATAAAAATCAAATGAATCGTTTGCTTTGGAGTTTTCTTTCAATTACATTATTTATACTTTCTAATCAATTTTTTTACTACTCTTTTGAAACTTTTGCTTCGAAGGGCTTGAATTCTTTGAGACAAATAACCTGAGTTATCGAACAATTATGTCATAATTTATAAGAATATGTTTTGTTTACTTCATATTTGAATGAATTTTTACACCAAATTAGTATTAAAAAATTTTTAAATTCGGACTTAATTCTCTTAAGACTTTTAGACAAAGAGACTGTCACCTAAGAAAATTATTTCTTTATAAATAGATCAATAAAAAAATGACTAAATTTAAAGCGTTAATTTCAATCAAAATACAATACAATCTACAAAAGACAAAGAATAAAGAAAACCACAAATCCACAATGAATAAAAATGTAACAACACAATTTCATGAAAAATAGCGATTTAAGAGAATATTTAAAATTTACTGTTCTGTATGAATTTTTTAGAAAAATTAACAAAGATATAATGAGAATTATGAGGAAATATGGATTTTCTTTGTCAAAGCTGCGACTTGCAGCAATAACCATTTAATTATTTTAGGTCATGCGCTCATTGTACTCACACTAGCATATAACGCTACCTAAAGCCTACTTGTAAGAGATCTGTTGGTGCGCATTTACACTTTATTCTCAAAGCCAACAAGTCGGATCGGAGTATGTTAGAAATTTTTAAGTTTGTTGCTAAAACGTGTAAATAATTCAAACACAGGATTTTTTTGTTTTAATGAAATTAGATCATAGCCAAGCGTGCCTGAATGATTCATCGAGGATGTAACGGAAAATTGCATCCTACAGTCGAGTATGTGTGTTTAAAAATACACTTCAGTGACTTTAAAAAGCATCTCATTAAATTGCTTGTGTGTTTACTTTCCAGTCTACTATAAATAACACATTCGGTTAGTAGTTGCTTGCAACCTTTAACTGTATGACACCATCGACGACAAAACTTCCATTAAATGCTTGCTTAAAATTAAATTTTTGTTTTGGGTAAAAATTAACTCAAATGAAAATCAACTCCCCTTAAAATAGTGTCAATACGAATCTAAGAAAAATATTGCTGAATTCCTGCAGTTACATCGTAGAATATTTGTTGAGTGTCTTCACGACCCATAACCCAAAGACTTCCTTTGAATTATAGTTAATAAAAGAGACATGCTTGAATTCCAAACAAAAGAATTTCCTTGCTTTTATTGAATTACGGTAACTTTATATGCCTAGAGAACGGAACTAAGACCACTGCAAACTTAGAAATCTAGTTTTAGTATTCCATTTTATTGTTTAAATGAAACTCAGAACTTAGTGAATTTAAATTCCTGCGCTCAGTCAATTTATGGACATAATGTTGTATTCTCTGCATTAAACATTTCTATTTGAAAAATTTCTGACAAAGGATAGGAATGATTATTGATGAGTTTATCACAGCTCTTTGACAAGTTTAAGCTTACGATTGAATTGATGTCCGTTTAATCCGAAATTACCACAGATCAAAATTTATTTTGTGTTTTCCCTGGTAATTTACAATTTTTAAGAATTTAAATTTGATATAAGTTTCTCAAAATTAATTATTTTAAATTAAATAGTCAAAATCTTGTTGTTAATCCAAAAGATTTATCTTGATATAATTTTATTAAATTTTCATTTTATTTTTTCATCTATTTATCATCTGATATCCTCAAAATTTGGTGATTTCTTTCAGTTTAAATATTTTTATTGCGATATTTAGCGAAACAATAAATGTCTACAACCTGTTTGCTCTCAAAAATTTGTGTTCTTGCTTTAATCGCCAAAACAAATTTAGTTTATTTCTTACCGTTTTTAAATAATTTTTTTATTTTGAAATTTTTGCAATTGATGTATAACAAAATTGTTGACGATGTAATACATGGAAGGCCAAGGAAGTGAAATCAGATTCTATTGCGACATAAATCAAGATGCTTTTGTCAGTGTCTTTAATTATCAGCATGGTATTTAAAGCCTTATTTTTTTAGAGAGTCTGATTTTTAAGATTCTTGAGAAAAGACGCTTTGAGTGGGATGAAATTTACTTTTATTCGAAATATTACTTTGAATATTTCGACTATTTTTTCCAATAATTTCAATGATATCGAATGTCTTACCCAAAAGCGTTGAACAGTAAACTTTGAAAGTTTTATTTCCCCATTCCTGTGAATGTTATGATCACTAACGCTTTCCAAAGTACAAACATATTTTAGGCACTTCTGTTTTTGTATGTTTTTAAGCATCTTTCAAATCGTAAATTCTCTAATCAAAACCATTTTAAAATGATCTTGTCATTCATTAATTCCCAAAAATTATTTCATCGCAAACTTCATAAATCTTCATTAAGACCGTCGTTTTGAACTTAAACGCAAACCAATCATTAAAACCGTAAAACATCATGAGCTTCCTATGAAACTTAAAATTATAGAATATTTATCAATTCCTCTTAAAATAAATTCAAGTTAAAGGTCTCAGTCATTCCGATCCTCTATTTATTTTTTCTTGAGCTAGACACCAGAATCTGGTTAAAGCTTTCTTTTAGTTTTTTTCTCTCGAAATCTTTCCCAAGTTTTCGGTTATTCGATTCAAATTTTTATTTAGATATGTTTTTTAAGCCATTAACAAGATTAGGTTTTTTGGTTAATATGACATTCATTGAAGGGAGAAAATTTTAATCCTGTACTTTAAAATCGAATATTCTACCTTTATGGTCTACTTATTTACGTATAGAACAGATTTAGTTAATCTAGCAAGATATTCAGTAAATTCAGGAATTCTCATCAACTTTCTGTTTGAATGCCCTTTAAAAGATCGATTATCCATCTGGTGAAAATAATCCCGAAAAGGGGATATAAAACGTTATTAAATGGATTTATTGATTGCCATTCGCGCACTTTTCCGAAATATCCGATTCTTAATATTTTTCCATAAAAAGCGTTCTGTAGTTTTACCTCAGAGATATTTATACCTAAACAACCCCTGACTGACGTGCTTCCCTGATATAAAACTTTAACTCTATTTGTATTCTATTCACCAAGCGAAAACTTAATATTGATTGTCTCAAAAAACTAATAATAAATGCCATTTTACGGTTAAAGCTTTTTTAATCTTCTTCTTAAACTTGTTCAGTTCTTGTAAATAAATAATACCGACTAAATATCATTAATTTTTCTCTCGTAAGACTTCCATTGCCATATTAGGGACATGTAGGGAATGTTATTAAATATTTTAGTAAAAAATGAATATTGTATTATTTCCTTTATAATCTAATTTTTTTTAATTTTCCTCTTTTGGAAACAACTCGTCATAGAAATAATTACGCAACACAATTTATTAACATTTTTTAGATATCTTAATGTAATATGACCCCTTACCTTATTTATGTTAGTAAAATATTTCCAAATACGGAGCAGAATTCGAATTACGTCCATTTTAAAACTTTATTTCCTCAATTATTTACATTTTTGATAAGATTTTCAGCACTAAAATCCCATGTGTATTTACACTCATTTTAAAATTGGGATAAAATTTTTGAAGAAATTCAGTCTTAGTTCTGATGATAAAATAAATGCAAAACCTTTGCATAAAATGATAAAATAATTTTTATTCTTGCTTATGGCATCACTTTTCTGCTAAGTTGTTAATCTTTTGGTCAGAAAGATATCAATTATATATTTTCATGATCATCCAAAAAGTAACGATAAATGAAGAATCTTTACTGTTTAGTTAAGATGTACCTAAGTTTTAAAGTAAAAAATTCTCTTTTAAATATTAAAAATTCGCGGGCATTTACATGAACATTTCTCGGTTAAATATAAATTAATGGGATTTAGAAAATTTTGAAAATATCTTATTAATTGTAAAGAGAAGTGAGCAAATTATGAATCTTACAGTTTTCCAAATATCTTCAAAAAATCCACAACGGTTTATGTCATGTCTGCTAAGATTACCTAAAAAACAACTCATTTATTTCGAAAAAAGATCAGTAGGCCTTTTTGTGCAAAGGGAAACATCAGCTTTCTGATACCTTCCCAGTGAGAACCTGTCTGGTAAACAGAATTCTGTCATTTTTAAACAGAATCCACATGAATCCCGTTCTAGGGTTCAAAATTTAACTTTTCGATGCTAAAAATAACTTGAACTTCGAAAGAACACGATAAAAATTTCATAACTAAAGGTTGGTCTTTTATTGTTAAACGAAGGACGAATACAATCATTTCCGAAGAGCATTGAATTTACATCACCTGCCCAAAGAAAACGCAGGTTAAGAGTGACAATGTCAATTGGTTCATCATTAATAGAGACTATAAGATTAGCTAATTTTTACATTCGTAATTCGATTAAGCAACATAAGTAAAAAGGTATATTTCTAACATTTCAAAGATTTTCAATTCAAACTATCCATACTTCATATTGTTGGCAACAGTATAGATAATATTATACATGTTCTGTTCAATAAATGAAACAAACCGCGCCAAATTTGAATGTGCTTCCTTATTCAATAATCATCGCTGAAAACTTCAACAGTCATCAACTAATTGGAATTATGAAATCACTTATTCCAACAGCGAATTATTATTCGCGATTTTTCATATCATAGAATGGTGTTTCTGATAAAACACAGTCGTGGATTAAGGAGCCGAGATTCAGTTGATAAAACTACTACAAATTCGATAATATTAAATCTCGTATGGTTCACACAAGATCAAGTAATCCCTGAAGTCGTTAGTAAGATTATCAAAGAAGCTCTACATCACTTCATCATACTAAATTGTCACTACTTAACTCAAGAGCGAGTTGAGGGTGACGAAATTCGTTATTAAGAATACTGCTCTAAAGGTTAATATAAAAATGAATTAGACAAAGCTAAATAAATGATGTTTTGAGGCGACATTTTTGATAAAATTAATCTAATATTGTACAAATAATTATTTAAACTAAAAAGTGTCATTCATTTCAATTGGATGAGAAAGAAACTAAATTCCCGGGCATCTCTTACATGTGATAGTTACAGTAAAGTCACTGGTCATTTAATAAATTATGATTTAAAATTAAGAAGTGTCTTTCTCGAGTCCCATAATGCTTTTCAACACTACTACTTTGATAATAGTGGAAAATTTTTTGGAATTTTGTAAATGACTCAAAAAATAGAAAAATAATTTAAGATTCTGCTCAGCATAGTGAAACAAAAATGGTCTCATATGCTAGCATAACAAAATTTTATCATATATTTATACCTTACAGGGTTTACACCCATATTTTGACATCTTACGGACCAATTTTGACATCTTACGGACCAATTTTGACAAAATATTTTTTAACCCATAATGACAAATAATTTTATATCAGACGAACAAAGGCAAAGAATACTTGAGGCATATCTAGATGGAAATTCAGTTTCTGATATATCTAGAATTATGAGATATAAGCGAACAACAATATATGCAATAATCAAGGCATATAATGAGACAGGATCAGTTAAAAGAAAGCAGAAGGGTGGTGTACGTCGTCAAGCTTTAACAGATGAAAATAAAGAACAAATAAAAGAATGGATAAATGATAATTGTAGCTTAACTCTACAAAATTTAAAAAAAATGTGCTCTGACATATTAAATATAGAAGTTGGAACGACAACAATAGCATCATGCATTGATGCATTTTCATACAGTTTTAAAAGAAGTGTACTGATTCCAGAGCGCAGAAATTCTGAAAGTGTAATTTTTTCAAGATTAAATTACGCAGAAGAGTTTGAGTACAATTAGCTCTGTTGACGAAAGCAAAATATATTATCTTGATGAAGTTGGTTTTAACGTTTCTATGTGTTCAAGATATGGGTGTTCGTTGGTAGGAACTAGTCCGATTCATGTTGTTTCAAACATACGCACAAGAAACATATCAGTCTGTTGTATAATGAATAAGGAAGGTATTTTTGATTATGAAGCTCAAACAAGAGCATACAATACGGCTTTTTTGAAAGATTTCATAGAAAAGGTTATAGGAAAAATGTCTTCCGAAGGTGTTACTAATGCAGTCTTCATTATGGACAATGTATCGTTTCATAAGTCTCCTTTGATTGAAAATTTAATAATTCAAAATGGGCATAGACTTATGTTTTTGCCACCTTATTCTCCTTTTTTAAATCCTATCGAAAATATGTTTGCCAAATGGAAACAATTGGTAAGAAACGAAAGAATAGCATCCGAAGACCAATTACTAAGATCTATTATGGATATGTCTACTTTAATTTCTTCAAGTGATTGCAATGGATTTTATCGAAATATGTTGGGCTATATTGTTAGATGTCTTAGAAAAGAATAAATTTATTATTAATGATTTATTAATTTTATAGCGTATTTTTGCTTTTATTTTATACTTCAGTGTTTAGTTTTCAGTATTTTTATTAATTTTAATTTTATTTATTTGTCAAAATTGATCCGTAAGATGTCAAAATTGGTCCGTAAGATATCAAAATTGGTCCGTAAGATGTCAAAATGTGGGTGTAAGATGTCAAAATGTGGGTGTAAACCCTGTAAAGTGTAAAGTTTAACATGCGCAATGGATTTATCGCAATGTTACTTAGTCAATTGTTTATTCATTAATTGAATAGGATCGGGTTTTTAACTTTTAAGCCAAAATCATAAATAAATTTAAATATAATTATGAGTCCCATTTTGTAAATATCAACAAGAATTAAAAAAAACATGAGGACAAAATTATAACTAAATCACGTCATGTCAGATTTAGTTAATATGTGCAAAATTTTAATTTTTCAGATTTAAGTTAACAGAATATTAAAAAACATTTTACGGGTTTGAAATATTTCTTTTAAAACATCCGTTTACAGGAAAGTCAAGCTCACTTTTTATGCATCTAAGTGCAGTCGATGTTGTGCTAGCAGAAGCCGGTATATTTTTTTAAAGAAAGTATGAGCTATATTTCTGGATGCAAGGCCAGTCAACACTAACATAAGTAAAGGTAAAAATACAATTACTAGTTTTGAAATCCTACACCTCACAGCCTGACCGGATCCATCATATAAAATGCTGTTATTTTGTAAAAAATATGTAAATATAAATACATCAGTTCTGTTTCAAACAATAAAAGACTGTCAGACTTTTTTTAACAATTTAAAAATCTTCGTATTGAGAATTGAGAGGTTGAGAATCAAATAAAAAGCGAACAAACAATCGTGTCTGATTCAAGATGTAAAGTAAGGACTACAGTCATCCTAATGAAATAATTGTAAAAAAATAAATTTCTTTAACGGGGTTATTATATCGTTTTATCGAAATTTAACGAAAATTTCTTTCTAAATTTGGTTCTTCCGATTAAACTGTGCGCATGTGTTGAAGGCAAGGTTTTTTGTAGTTTATAATCAATTATAATGCCTATACTATAAATTAGAAAGGTTTTTTCATTTCACCGAACACTAGTAAAACACTCGCCTCATTTTTAGTGGATTATAAACCAGAAAATAATTTAGAAAAATCAGTTCTACTTTGATTTAAACAAATTTAATAAAATACTACTTGTATAAACACATATTTAGTCATTGACCTAAATTCCTATAAATTGTAAATTAATTTAAAATTTTTTCAAAAAACAAGAAGATTTAAATTAATTATAAAGTCTTCTACTTTTAAACATGAAATGCTCCATTTTAATTTTCAAAAATAAGACTTATATGATGAAACTACAATTTCTTATATTTTAAAAAATTTTTCAAGAATTTTTTGATATTGTTGTCATTGAGTAAATTAAGCTTAAATTATGTAAAATCAAAAAATCTCTTAAAAACATAAATCCATACAGAAGGCTTGCTAAGAGCAACGTTTATTAAATTTTATTTTTAAGGTTCATGTTTATCAAGTATTAAGATTTATAAAAATAAACTCTTAGCAGACACATCACAGGAATAAAGTCATAAAAATAACCTTTTTATTATTTGGCATTAACATTTTAATTGAAATTACGTGATTTTTAAGTGACTGATGACCCAAAACTGTGTGGTGTTCTTTTGTGCTAAAATTTTTTTGATAAAGTTGTGGCAATGATAAACTTATTCTTGACATTCCTAACTTTGATTAGCACTCCAATCTTAAATTACAATAGAACGCGTATCGAATAAAAAGGGCAAATATAATCTTCAGCATGGAGAAACATAGAGCTCAATGTATCGCACTTTATAAAGACAAGATACTTCGGAGGGCAATGAAGAAGAGTTGACTCGAAATGCATCGATATTTAAACTTCCCCCCTGTACTTATTTTCCTAGGGATCGATTCAACAAAGAAAAATATCAAAACAGTGAATATTTCAGACAACACAAAATTTTTAATTATCGAAAGTTTATCATAGACTATTAATTTATTCCTTTAATCAAATTTATGAAAGTAAATGAGGAATCAAATTTAAAGAAATTAACATGAATTATAATATTTTATTTTTAAAGTGTAAAATGATACCAAAGGGCTAAAACAGTAAAGGGCATGACATATTGAATCAATCTGTGCATTGAAAGTCTTAATCTGGGATAAGATATTAATAATTAGGAGTCATTCAAAAATGGATAAGTGTTAAATATCATCTTCTATCTATCCCTTAATCATAATTTGTAATTATCAAGATTACAAAATAATATTGCAACATTTTAAATAGTAAGGTAAAGATAGATCGCGAGTATGAAAAATTATTAAAATATCGTAAAGATAACAAAAAGTAACTGAATTTTCTTGTGTTTAAGAAAATATATAGAAAATTTTTTTTTAATTGGATAAAATGGAAAAAAACTGTTAGCGAGGGTTTAATCATTTATAGAACAGATTTTTTTAATCAATTTATCACATTTATAAACATTTAATTGTCCTGTTAAAAAATATCGAATAAACTATTAAGATTTTTTTGAACATTTTTAAAACAGTTCAAATTAAAATTCAAGAGGTGTATTGTATGAAATATATAACAATTTGGCATAATGATTCAAAGAAAGTTATTTTTAAACCCTACTATGTATAATTTTTTAAATTTTGACATAGCAAAGTATATAAAGTCAGTTCTTTAAAGGTTTTTGAAATAGGATACTTTACGATTAATTATATTTGTTAGACCTGTAATACACCAGAGTATGAGATGATACTGTAGCAAAAACCAAATTTGAATTTCACATGCTCTACAGCCTATAATATTTAATTTCGTTGAATGTATATTAACAAAATCTGAGAATTAACTTTAAAAGTATAAGATAGGGATTCTGTTGCTAATAGTATGTTTTTTTGTATCTATTTTTTTCCAAATTAATTCGTGTTATTTATTCTCTAATAGTCATTAAAATTAGATCTGTATATGATTTATTTAAAGATTTTAGCGTTTAATTAGAATTTTGAGGTGAAAATTCAGATAAGCTGCTTAAATTGTGCTTTTTAGTTCCGTAGTTAGCAATAATTAAAAAAAATGCCTTTTACTTTTATTTTTAGTATCCATGAGGAAATAGAAGTAGTATTTCGTTGTGATAGCTTTCTTGAAGGAAATCAATGTTCATCAGCAACGATATCTAAGAAGGCATAACTTAAACCCAGGGGAAGTAATTTAATGAGAGTCAGTTTCTATTTAACACCTGATTCAAATCTAAAGTCATTTACAAAAATTTGCTATCTAAATTAAGAAAACCAGCGTCATTGTGATTCTCAACTGCAAACAGAAAAATAGTTTTAGAATAGTGTCTTGAACTTTTCAACATATGAAGAGAGTCTACATTACACTTATTTTATTCTCTAAGTGCACTAGGACTTTGGCCGTGTTGAGAAATTAAAGAGTGAATCGAAATTAATAAATTAAAAAACTGTGTTTTATGATTAAATTTACCACTGATTTAATTTTAACAAATTTAAGGGCCAACGTGTTATTCTTCAAAACAACCCGATTCGTCATTAATTAAATATAACTTTCATAAATCCTGCAAATGATTTCCCTGAAATTCTAAAGTAATGATTGATGTCACATAAGTTAAAAAATGGAAGTATCTATAGCATCAAGAGCCATTTTTAATTGTTCAGCTATTTTAAATACCTTAAAGAGACTTATCCAATTGTCTCTATTAATATATTTTATAAAATTTCACACTATAAGTTATGGACATTGATTTAATGATAGTAATCAATCATTAATGAGAATATACATGCATAAAGAAAGTGAAACGATTTACGTACGTGCATGGCTCAAACTGGGCCACACGAAGTGTATCAATACAAACACGATTGTCTTTTGAACGAATAGAGTTTTTCATTATATTATAAATAAACTATTGAGTTTCAAAAACTAAAGGGCATTAAAACAAAAAATTATTGAACATTAGACTGAACGAAAAAAATTTTCAAAAAAATTTTAGTTCTGAACGAAAGGTAAAAATCCAATAATTAAAAAACATGTCTTCGAATATGGATTAATTAAAAGAAGATTGAAAAAAGTTTGAGCAAAAATAAGAATTATCATAAAAATTCATTAATTTAAGAATTAGATATGCTAAAATTTGAGATTAATATTAAAAAATAATGAAAGATTCTCGTTTAAAATACCCTTATGAAATTTTTTTCAAAAGTAAATCTATTAATATTATATTTTATTAATCAAAGATACAACGATATGAAAAATTTTAATCGAGCTATTTTCGATCAATAAAGATTAAAATCACTTCTCTCTCTTTCAATGTAACATTGCATGAATCATCATAATTAATTTTACCTTCTTTCAAATTTGTTCCATTTGAAATTTGAGTTGCGAAAGAAGTAAAGAAACCTAACGATAAAGTATTTGATAACATCTTAGAATGAAAATTGTAGCAAAAATATTCATCGATAAAATTGTTGAAGTTTTCTTGGAGAAAATTTCAAAAATTAACTGATCTAAAAGCCCAAAAAAATTAATTTTGTTTGTTTGTAATAATATTGCGAGTGAGATATTTTATGTACAAGCAAGTTAAAGTCTTATTAAAACTTAACGATGTTTAGAAAGTATTTACAAGAGGGTAGTCGAATAAAGACATTTATGATGCTACCAAAGCACAAAATACTACAAGGATTTTAGTTAATTTAGTTTTTTAGAGCTAAACTTAATGAAAACAACGCATTGATTTCATAAATTAACAGTAAAGAGAATCAGAATTTTCTTGTGGCTAATTTTATAGTGTCTGTAAAATATCTGCTTCATATAAATTAATTTGTTAGCTTGCTGCTTTCTTTCAGATGGTTAATCGGGGTTAAACCTATTCCACTGACTGCACTATTTTGAAGTGACTATTGAACAGGGATGCGCAACATTTAGCCTCTCCCAGTCAAATGCTGACTCCTGGTTAATAAATCCTTCACAGTGACATTCTGAAGAGGCAACTGCCCCTGCAAGTTGGAACGCAGTAAAACAACTCTACCTATTTAGTGGACCTGACATGAAAGAGGAAATGCCTTCAAGTAGAACGCACTTCTGGCCAGGGATATAGGCCAATACCTTTACTAAACCAATGAACTGGTGTACATGATTAGCCTTAGATAATAGGTCGTAAGGGCCAAGTAACTTATTTTAATTTAACCCCCCCCCCCATCTTTCAATTCGGGATCTGAGTTTGAGCCCGTATGTTGCCTGGTAAACCATAGGCTAGATCATATGATCACAGCTATGAATACTTCTCAGAAATCGACTTTAATTTTATCCGATGACGTTGACGCATTGAATTGAATAAATTGAAATGTATTTCAAATTAAATCATCGTTATGAGGTGAATTTCTATGGAAAAAAATTTATATCCTACATATTTTAGAGTATTTAATGTAAGCAATACAATCATATTTTAATTTATCATATCTTAAATAATAATTATGCAAATTTAATAATGAAATTTTTCTTGCTTGAAATGATTTTAGAAATCGCATAATTCAAGTACATATATTGATTTCAGTAATGAAGGCGTTCCAATTTAATAAACTAAAATGTTGGAACTTGAGAGTTTAGTAATACAATCTATTACCACGAAATGTATATCAAACATAATTTTTATTAAAAATTTATGCTTTTTTATGCATAAAAAATATGTTCAAGGACAAATATTTGTAAAAATGTACAAAATTATCCAAACAATATTTGTTATTTTTTGAGTTGATTTTGATATTTTAAATTTTCGAAAACCGAGCTTTCACTAAGTTATCAAAGCTTTGCTTTCAATTTTTTTTCGATAGTTAACTTTTAAAATTGAGTTAATGATTTGAAAAAATTTAAAATCAACATTATTTTTTAGGTAAGTTTTTGTTGAATTATTTGATCAAAAGAAAATTTTTAAATTAAAATCTCATTTATTTGTTTATATGTTGATAACCACTGATATTTAACATATGGGTACTCTTCATGTTCCACAGCTTTTTTTTGTGTTTAAAAAAATTAGATTAAGAACAGTTTGTCGGAATTACAAAAAATTTAAAAAAATTACGAAACAAGATCTTAAAATCGAAACCAATATAGAAAATTCGAAAGGTTGTTTTTTATTGTAAACTTATTTTAATGGTCGATAAATCAAAATCATAAATATTCGATTTTTTTACTTTTGAATTCGATCAATCACTGACTACTTGAAAGAGAATTTTATACGGATGTTATTTTTTGTTTACTAAAAATATTTTTTCATTTTCAGTAAATATACCACATTTTTAGACTTCATTTTTAATATTATTTTCCTATTTAAGTCGATCGACCAAGACATTTGACAGCAAATCAAATAAACGGACTTTAAATTCAAAAAATAAATTAAACCCAACAATTTATTAATTTTCTAAACTAAAAAAATTTATGAATACAACGAAAATGAGATTGTTCCTCCAATAAATTTCAACAATTTTTAATAAAAATTGATTACTCAGCTAGTATTTAATTACCTGTTTGAGAAGAGTTGTTTATAGTATTACTCACGAGTCTAAATATAATTCAATTTATCTATTACAAAAACAAAATTTCACATGTAATCCGATACTCCTCTATTTGATCAAATATCAAAAAGAATTTATTTCCAATATGAAAGTTAACTGAATATTATCAAACTTTTAAGCTCAAAATAAGCGATTGGATTGTTTTGAAACTTTAAACAAAACAAAAGCAATATGGTGAAATTTTTTTCGCCTATTACTAGAGAGTTTCTAAATCAAATTCCCAATGAACGTAAAAAAATAATTTAGGATTTTTTCTTATCAGAATGAAAAATTTAGGATAAAAGCTAACGATGCATATTTTTAACTTCATGATATCGTAAAAGGCCATTCCAATATTTTTTTTTAAATGTTGATAAATTTACTACAGTCATATTTTAATGTTGCAAGCAAATTACACAAAGCAGAAAATTTATTATAATTGGTATATTAATGATATTGACCCAAAACTGCATGCATTGGGTTAACTCTTAATTCTAAGATAAAATAATGCCTGGTGTTAGGACGCATCTACCGAATGTAAAAGAAACAAATATCAATGTAACCAGTGTTTTAATTTAAATACAGAAAGATATCGTGAGGTGGAGTTTGAATCTGATTTTCAATGCCACTGTTAATTAAATTAATGTGTACTATAAACATGAACAGACAATTACAATTAAATCTCTACTTATTAAAGAAAAAGTCATTCCTTTTTATTTATTAATATTAATCAAAGATAAAAGAATATTTTATTTGGAGAAATTGATTTAAATTACATTATTTAAACTTGAAAAATAAGTAATTTTAAAATAAATGAACTATTCTAATTGGTTATAGAGACTTTCTTCTGCACTTGCTTTTCCAAAAGCATTTTCTAAAAGGGGATGTATGTCTTTAAAATATGGACGTTCCTTATAATTGAAAGTAAAACACATCTTCATGACATCATACACATCGTCTCTACAGTCTCCAGGTTTCTCAAGAATACTACCGCTCATGATATGCTCCGAGCTTTCTTTGTTAGTCAACATGGGATATGGTTTCATTTTACAATATGAATATATTTCCCACATTACGATACCATATGACCAAACATCGCTTTTTATTGAGAAAAAACGTTCAGTGAGCACTTCAGGCGATGACCATTTGACTGGCAAGGGTTCTTTTTCTTCTCCAATCAAACCACTGCCTTCACAGAGTTTTGCCATTCCAAAATCGGCTATTTTACAATTAAAATCATGGCTTAATAAAATGTTTCGTGCTGCCAAATCTCGGTGAACCATGTTGTTGAATTCGAGATACTTCATTCCTTAAAGTCAAAATTTATAAAAAAATATAACCGATATAAAAACATTGTAAAAGACAGTAAAAAATTTTTAATAGGTTTTTGGTGAGTAAACATTTCAAAAGCCACTACAAACAAGAATAAAGTATAAATAAGGCTCATTTTTTAAGTTAAACAGTTCCAAAAAGGTTTTAACTAGGTTCAAGATTTGGAGTCCTCTTCTTGGTCTATACTGTGCTAAGAAAGACATTTGCTTTTTAAATTCGTCTAATTTTTTATTTTAAAATTTTATCGCTAATCTTTAATTGAGAAGTCTATTTTATTCGAAGAAAAATAATTCTCAAAGAAATTAATTTAAAATGAGAGATATGACCTTGCATTCAACAAATATAATTCAGAAAAATTAATTAATATTTCCTGCATTGAATATCTTTTTTAAAAAAATTAATGATTTGTCTGAGATTATAAATTCAAAAGTCAAAATTTGATTAATTTAAAGTTCTAACTATCAAGCTACGAAACTATACGAATGTCTCAGCTCAAATATTATTGAACTAGATTTATACCTTGATCAGTTTTTTTCACAAAAATTTTTATTTTTGTCTTTAATTATATTAAAGAAAAAAAAATTGTTAAACTATACTTTTTAAAAATTTAGTTAGCAAAATATGAGGGGTTCAATCTTTTTTTTCTAATATAAACAGTCTCAATGAACTCAACAAAATTGAGTCACAATTGAAAGTGTTTATTCTACGTTTATTTAAATGGGAGAAAGCACAAGCAACATATCATTAAAATAACTGGAATTTTATTTTAATTGACAAAAGATATTTAAATAAATGATAAAGAGTAATTTGAATTTTTTTTAAATAAACGACTTAAAGGGACAGATTTATTTATTTTTATTCTGTATGTAAAGTGACAACATCACTCATGTCAATTCTTATCAATTTATTTTTGTGCTAAAAAGTTAAATTCTTGTTTATCCTTCATTAATTATGATTTTTAAAAATAATAATAAATGTGAAAGAACCATTGATGAATTAATTAACAAATTAAAGCAAAATTTGCATTTAAGATACAGAACATATTGATGTAACAATAATATTTTGAAATAATTTAATAAACAATAATGAGAATTATAACTCAAATTTTAAATATAATGCAAAACAATGATATCCATATTACTCATGTGATTAAAAGTTATCAAAAGCTGAAATCAATTAACGAGTGTAATTTAAATATTCAGTCAAATTATTCTTCATTTGCCACAAAATATTATGTCTAGTTACTATGAAATTCTAAAAAAAATTGTATTTTTTAACCTTAGAGGTTTTACGTTAAAAATTAATTTTAATTTATACTCTTCAAGGGTAACATAAAAAGCTTAATTCCATTTGTTTTAAAAAGTTATTAATAACCAACGTGAGCATTATTTATGAAAAGAGTGTATTAAGAATTGTAAAAGTATCAGGCCTTTAATTTTAGATTATTCTTACTTAGTATCAGGTTATAAAATATAATTTTTCATGAGTTAAGGTTGTTACATTTCTAGCAGAATATTGAAAGAACGATCAATCCCGGTTCAGACCGAAAATTCTTATTAAATAAAGAAATCCTCATTAAATGCAAAAAACACTACTTCCATGTAGAAATATTATTTTTAAATAAAAAGCGATTGACAAGAAAAATTGATGAAAAATTGATAATGTGTTTGATTTTTATGGAAATTAAATATGTACAAAACTTAATAGGGTTAATAATCTTATTTAATTTATTCGACATACTTATTGTAATATGAACCGTTTTGATCTAAAGATATTAAATACAATTTTTAAAATACCCTCTGTACTCATTTTTTGACTATAAGTTTATTATTAAAAAATTGCAAGACTAGCATCTAACATTAAATAGAGAAAAAAAATATTATTGTTGTGTTATGGATTAAAGCAAAAACATTAAGATATCGAAAAGGGGTAAACATGAGAAGACAATAAAATAAAAAATAATTATCTCATACATTACTCCCAAAAACTATCGCAATGCTATTACTTGACGTTATGTTTTGACGTTTCGATGAAATAACTTAAAAAATAAATTTCAACAACTTTTCACAAATAAAAAATTAAATATAATTGTTAATCAGGGAGTTTTTAAAATCATCAAAAAACTTAATTTTTGCAATATTTTTTAAAAGTTTATTCAGTTTAAGTTAAAGAAAACTTGTGTGATGAAATTCAGTAAAGATTAATGTTATAAAAATTGACATTTAATCTGTAAAAATATATGGTGTATTAGTTCACTGTGACATTACCTCCTTTTGAGATGACAATATTACAGAACTAAAAATGTCTTAGTTTACAGCATAAATCTAGTGTAAATTGAGGAAAATCTTAAACAGTCAATACTGTGGAAAATTTATCAAAGATTTTAATAAAGAAAATTAAATAAAATATCATAATTCTTACCACTGCAAATTTGAACGCACATCTGTACAAGAATAGACGGTTGAAGTTTACTTCCTCTCTGTTGTAAGTATGAACAGAGACTTCCTCTCTCCATATATTCAACGATAATCATTGTTGAATTTTTTTCAGTGCATACTCCAAGAAGCTTAAATTTATTTATAACTATTACTCTTACAAGATTCTCATGGCGTACATTTTTCATGATTTCAGCTTCTTCTAAGAATTTGTCTCTATACTTTTCATCGTCTTTAAGCAGTTTTACTGCCACATTTTTTTTGCCTTTGAATGATGCGAGGAACACCTTTCCAAAGTTTCCTTCACCTAAATTACCAATAATTCTAATAGAATCGCGAGAAACTTCCCATACATCTTTCCCTAAATCTGTTGTCAAACCCTGGCCTTTTTGTGGACTTTGCACAAAACGTGGCATTTGAGGGTCCAAACCCAATTTATAATGTTCTACTAAAGAGTTTACTGAGGGAAAAGTAAGGTTTGGAGACATTCCATAGCCAAGATTATTAAAATAATGAATAATGTAGTGTTTCACTTGTCCATTATCATCAACAATAGCCACAGCATATGCTTTCGGTCGTGATTCTGATGGACGTATTATAAATGTTCCAGGAGTTCCGTTAAGAGAGAGAACTCTTTCTGCAGCAGAACGATTCATATTGCCATCGAACCAACTAATTATAAAGTTATAATTTTACTCGTAGTTTTCTAAGGAATTTTCTTCTGCTTCGTTGTAAAGTTTAAAATAACTGCTGGGGATCATACCCCGCTGCTTATCTTTTTCGCGAATAGCCTCCCACCAATCGGAATTGAGTTCATTTATTACATAGAAAATATCCCCTTTATCAAAGCACAACTCAAAAGTTAATGGATCGTTATATTCAGCTTGAGCTTGTACTTTTGGTAAGGAGCTGTAATTGATAACTTCAGGAACTTCTGATAAAATAAATATGAAATATACTCGTAGGACTTCCAGCATCTTGTGTTTCTTTGTTATGATTTGTTTCATTAATATTTTTAGTTTTAATATTCGCTTGATTTTTCGCTAAAAAATTAAATAAGGGGAAAAACCTTCAATTTTAGGTTTTGGAAATAAGCAGCCCATGTTTGTCGGTAGATAAGTATAAGCTGATTTATACGAAGTTATGAAAGTCGTTTTAATCTTTTCAAACAAACTTACAAATTTTCAAAATAAGCCATTATGTGAAATAATATTCTTAAAATGTTATCATTTAATTATCCTACAGGATCGTATCATAAGCCAGTTAAAATATCAAAACAACGTGTCTTTTTAAAAATCTTCGCTCATAAATTTTTCTGCCATAAGGACTCTCTTTTGCAGTTAGAGCTCATCACAATACACCCTTTTTAATTTTCGATTCTTGTTAAAATATCGATTAGTTCTGTTACGTGAGTTCCTAAATTTTTTTTTCTTTTTTTTTCTTCAGCTTTTTAAGCAATCTTAAAAATATTTTATCAGTTTGTGCGAGTATTTCATTTTAAAGCAGATTCAAATTGTCCGATAATTTCATAATTGACTTACTTCTTGCTTAATCATTATTTTTCGATTTGATTCATCCCTAGATAGCCGATGTAATTTTCATCTTCAAATAATAACTTGAAAAAAATTACTTCGGCTTTTTTATTATGTTTCTCTAAGCATAAAATTCTTCGAGACTAAATCAGGGTTTGTTGTAAAAAAGCATCTTAAATTGGCAATAATCTTTTGTTTGAATTAATTTTTTTCTAAAACTTAAAACTAATGATTTTAGCTTGAAAATTATAAATTTAATTAAAATAAAAAGCCACGTTCACTATCGTACAAATTAATATAATTGACAATAAATTTTTTATTGATTTTTTTGCCGATATAATTTTAAAAAATATCTAAATGTAGATTCATTTGATGGGTATTTCAGCATGTATTTAAATCACACTCTTTAAGTACGTCAAAAACAGATATATTTTAGCTACAAACGAACACGTCCGAAATGGCTTATTCCAAACAAATGTAAATGTTAATGCCCAAGGTTAATTTTCAAAATATTTTTCATGGTGTGATTTTTTATGGGTATTTATTGACTTTTACACGCAACAAGCTTTTTCAAATTTTTATTTGGCTCAACAGTGGCGCGCGTGATTTTTGTTTTTCGACTGAAATAATAAGGTTTATAATTTAATGCCCTCATCCTGACAATAAAAATCAGTGGCAGGTAAAAAGACTAAAAGAATCCAAAAATACAAAATACACAAAATATAATTTAGAAAAAGAATAAAGTCCTGAAACTTTTCTTTTGGAATCTAACGATTGTAGAACCCATGTATTTTTTTCATAAATCTATTTCCTTGATTTTCGAAAATTATATTTAATTTATTATTGGATAATTTTTCTTAATTTATTTCGATACTAAGAAATATTGCATCAAAGTATTCTAACCTACTGAAAGGAAACCTCCAAAGACGTTTATTTAATAGATAAGAGAGACTCAGAAGGAAACTGCAAAAGTTTTTTCTTTTCATAGTCAATGTTTTATTGCATTCACGTCCTAGCGATTTTATAAACGGAACCAGAGATAACAGGTTAATCTTTAAAATTTTATTTCACATGAGAGGGAATTAAAAGTCTTCCTTCCATAGTCTTCTAGTGAATTTCATTAAAAAAATACCTTTTTTGTTCTTGGCAACCACAATATTGATCTTCATACTTTCGGTAGCTATCAAATTCAGATAACCATAAAAATCAAGTTCTCTTTTGGGTCTACTAGGTCTTGTGTCCATATGTATCCAAATATCATCATAAAAATAAGGTTTAAAAATTTAAATAATTTATTAATGATCCAAAATTAAATTTTACAAGAGTGTCTATTATTAAGTGCTTCATATCAATTCTAGCACTCAAAGGACAATGTTAGCAACCTAAGATTATAATTAATCTTTTTTGACCCATGAATTTAATTTAGACATGCGTATAAATTAAATTTTTAATTAACCGATTTAAAGTTTTGTGGACAGGGGCTCAGGACCAAATTTTAACTCCAGGTTCGGGGTTATTGATTTTTTCTGTTATGAAGATTATTTTAACATTATAAGGAGATAAATACCCTATCATAAAATTTTAATATATTTGCAGACTTTGGTGTTGGATAGTAACACAAAAATTGATATTTCTTCAAGGAGGGTTTAATGTAGCATTCCAAAGAATCATCTTATGACAAGGACTTATGACTGAGCCTCACTTATTTTTTGTAACATTTATCGATTTCATATTTCATAAAGAGCTCAATCAGAGGCAGGATCACTGAAATCCATTTATCAATTTTCTTCAAAATATTTGTCAAATGTTATTTTAAGTTCTGTTTGTATTAGAGATTTACTTGTGTAAAAAATCTAATATTTAAATGGATTATTTAAATGAGAAGAATTCATATCGACATTTATTTTTTAAGAGAATTTAATAAGTACCGTTAAAAGAAATTCCATTTTGCGTTCAATAATGATTTTTTTTAAACTAAAGGGAAACTTTTTCAACAATATATGAGTTATGAATAACTATATAAATGTTTATTTTATGTTTTATAAAAGCAAAACAATAATTTATATTTCGTATTCAAAAACATAATATTTAAAAAACAGAAATTGAAAATTCTTGTAGTTTGAGTCGGTATTTTTCTTATAATTGGGTTTAAAATCCATTGTAAAGCCTAAAATCACAAATGACATTCAAAAATCAAGTGATAAGTTTTTAAATAATTCATTAAGTTAAGGACAATTTTCTGTCAGTTTTTTTAGATTTTAATAATAAGTGAAGACTATTTAATTAATTATACCTTCTCTCTTGATGGTTACCACTTCTCCAAGCCTTTAGAAAGATTTTTAGTACCTCATTGGGAGAAATCACAAAGTCTAGAAGAAAAAAATAATCCATGCAATATTTTAGTTCTATATCAGAATTAAACAAAACTCATTTAAGAACATTCGAAAAAGATATAAAAAGGACAAAAAAGTTTTAAATTTGAAGAGCATGCGAGTGTGGCAGCACTTTCAGGCCATGCGCTTGAATGGCTTCTCTTGTCAAATAAAAAATATGAGATTTGGCTTCTAAGTGCAGTAAAAGAACACCAAACTGCCAATTTTTGTTTTTTATTCTATAGCCATTTTCAATGATTTTATCTGTCCGACTTAAATTTGCTCGTTTATCTCTTTGCTCTTTTCAAAGAATAAATAATAGATAACTCTTTACCAGTCCCATCATACACACAAAATTATTTTACACCGATAAATATCTTGTTGTCATTGAGTTTTGTTTTTTTATCTGACTAATCCATTTTTGGCTCTTCTTCATATGGACACATCGACATTATTTTTCATCACCAATAATAATGGAAAAAAGAAATTATTGCTTTTTTTATAAATTGAGTGATAATGAAGAAGAAAACTAGCATATATTATGGACAGTTGGTTTTTGTCGGTATAATTTAAAAATTATTCAAAAACCATTCTTTAAATTTCTTTATTTTTCCAATATAATGAAATTTTTTTTCAATGAAAGTGTTAGAGAATTTAAATTTCTTGGCCAATTTCTAAATCATTTTAAAAAAATTGGCTAAGAAGTTAAGTAAATTAATTTTCTTTATTTAAGTTTGACCGCAGAACAAGGTGTGCCTTAGCGATTGAAGCTTCAATCCATGACTTCTGTATGCCATTCAAAAGCAGTATTTAGGGCTAAAAATTTTCACTTGACAGAAAAAATGACTCGAGCAACTTTTTAATTACAATAACCTCGGTAAAGAGAAAAAATAAAGAGATGTCGAAGTGCACATTTTTCTTAATCTTAAATTTCATTTTACTGATCTGAAAATTGAAAAGAAAATAATCAAAATATATTTGAAAAATACAATTTATTAAATTCAACCAAAGGGAACAGAGTTGCCAAGCTAATCGATTTTATTTACTCTGTAAATCTATTGAGATAATTATTCCTGATTTAATGTGAACTAATTTTTGAGAATGAATAAATAAGAAAATATTGTTTTCTTGCAGGTTACTCTTTAAGTTTAATTCCAAGGTCTAAATTTACTTACTTACTGTCTGATATTTTTCTCTATGCCTCATGTTGCAACACTGATTCTTTTCAATGCTATTTTTCTCCTTGATTAACCATGGTCGCTATCATGTGAAACACTAGTCACTTTAGAAACTTGTATGGGACGAGCGTTGGAAATATTTTCAAATCAGACTGTGTGTGTTATCAATTGAATTCCATATTTTTAGGATGATAATTTTATTCTTTCAAAAACTTAACATAAAGTATTTTTTAATCAAGCCTTAAATGTCATGCGCAAGAATATGGTATTTTCATGGTTCATAATATAATGAAAATAATAGTGTCTTCATTGAAATGATTCTCAATCATCTTGATTTACAACTTACCAATTAAAAAAACTGTTATAAATATCGCCCTAAATTTAATAAATTTTAATCAAAGTTTCAGCGAAATTTTTATTAGGCAATTACACATAAATAATCATTTTTGATTTTAGTTTATTTTTTTAAGTTTGATATTAAAAACAAAATAGCATAAAATATTATTTTAAATCTTAATTCATTTTTTATTTATTTTTACTGGAACTACAAATAATTGTTTTACAAATACAACAATATATACTGAAAAATTATTAAGAATAATTGCCCCATTTTTTATATCTTGGTTTCTTCATTCTTTACTGGTTACTGACGGTGCTTATTGCAAAAGAAAGACTATCGATTTACAAGGAATTTCAGAAATACACATATGGAGATTATATTCAACTTTTGTTCGTGATTGATATTTTGTTTTTATTTCAGTCCTTGCAGAAATTGATACCTTACATTGGTAAATTGTTCAAAAGGCCATCAGGAATTTTCTCGTCATGGCAGACAAAAACGGATTTTTTTTTAAATTTGCACCAACAGAAGAATACATTCACAACTTTATCACTAATTTTTTATGTCCAATAACGAGATAGGTCCTCAAATTTACTTTTAGAACGATCCGATAGTTAAAAAGTCAAACTAAAAAGGATTTCTAATCTGTTGAAAAACTTAAATGTCTTTTAACATAAAGTATTTTGCAGAATGAATAGCAAGAGAAGATATATTTTCTGAATGACATGACTGAGTATTTAAAATATCTTTTTGTTGACTTCATAATTGTCGTATAATTTACTCAAAAAATCAAATTAAAGATTAAATTACTCTAGAGATGTGTGGGGTAAATTCATAGTTTTTTTAATTTAAAGTTCTTCTTGTGTCAGTCTCCAAAGTAAACAGAAATTTTAACTTTAACGTGATGTGTTAAACTGTTCGGAAGCTCAAAGTGTCAACAATCTGGACTAGCATCATATGATACGGTGCGTCGGTGATTGAAACTTCTTGATCAAGGTTTCATCACTCAAATCTCTATCGATTTCAATTTAAATTAAGACACTTTTTTTTATTTTTCAATTGAGCGAATTAAAGAATAGCTTGGTGTAATATAAGATATCTGCATTTTAGAATTATCTTTACTCAAAATTGATTAGAGAAGTAATTATTCACTTTTATGGCTTTAATACAGTTTTGAATGTCCAAACAGTCATTAAATAAAAAATATAGTTTTTTATTCAAATTTTTTGAGGAAAATGCTTTAAGAAGCATCAAATAATATGTTTTTAAAAATTTCAACAAACTTTTTGAGTGGAAGTTATAAGTCCATTTTTGCCACTGGCTATTGTTGAAGCAATGTGGGTATCGTTCCTGGTACAATTCCTGCAGTGCAGTCTAAAACTTGTGAAAAATCATTTTTTGAATCCGAACTTTTTTATCTGTCGTTGCTCTATTTGGAATTGATTCACCAAATATAAATTTTTCTTACACAACATTTAACCATGAAAAGCGCATGCACGTTGAGTAGCCGCGAATCGTCGGCTATATCACTTGATTCATTAAACTGAATGGTAAGTTTAGGAATCTATAATAATTTTGTCAATTGTATAAAAGTATCTTTTGACATTATGCATAGTTTCTTGAATTGTGTCATTCGAGATGGGAATATTATCTAATTTGAGCATTTTCCGAGTCAACAAAATATCGGAACTCTCATATTGGGTGGTATTCTAATATATTTACTTTTACTGGGCTTATTTGATTTTGGATTTATTAGAAAAAATAAGTTTGATGCCTTAACAATTTATTGTCGGTAGAAACTGTCATTTTTAACACTGCTCTCTGTTAAGTACTTACATTCTCTTTAATCTATGAATATTATTGTGGCTTGATCGAGAGATTTGGATTTCCTATAGAAAGATGAGGACATAATTTTTTTAGTTTCATTGATTTAAAGAAGAAAATTTGAAAACAAACCCTCTACATTGCCAGGTTTTTGTAATTTTTTCTTCAAAATATTTAGACCATATTTGATTATCTTACTCGCGCTAAATTAAATTTTATCTTGCTAATAAATTCTTTGGTTTTCACTAGCATCTGTTTCGTTGCTCGAAACCTAAAACTTAGGCCTCGAAAAACGATTCATTTTACGGTAAGATTTTGTTTCCAATAAAACCGTACTCTAGTTCCAACTTGATTCAAAACAATAAAAAAATCTCCTAAAAGATGCCAGATCCTCGGATTAAATTCAAATACTGTACTGCAATAATTCATAGTTTATAAACACCATAAAATAAACACAAATAACCAGCGAGTAAAATGCTATCACGACTAATCAGCATTAACTCTTTCCTCGTTTGAGTCGCTAATCTGGTACCCTGTCATTGTCTATTAAAATATTTATTGTCTCAGAAAAATGTGTTAAAAGACAAGAAATATTCAATTTTGTTGCTCATCCGGAAATCTTCTTCTTTTAATTCGTGGTAAACACCGACTTCTTTTCTTTTATTCCACTTTTAAATTTTTCTAGATTTCATCCTGTCTAAGGAATTGAGAACCACAACAACCTCGAGTGTAAAATGGCATAGTAGTTAATTGAAACCTCAATCTTTTTAAGTTTCCCAAAAAAGTGCGATCGTCATCAATAATTTCGACGTGATTTTAATATAATTTTACATATTTAAAAAAATAAACTAAAACATTTACGCATAACAAAAGTTTAAAATATCATCCTATTTTTAAAACACAATATTAAGACTCTGTTTAAACCGGAATTCTTACGGATTCTTACGGGGCCAAAAAAATTTAATAAATGCTTAAAGTAATAAAATAAAATAAATTTCTTGAGAAAAATATGATTTTGATAACTTATATTTGTATTTAGCTGAAAATACTTTGTAATACTGAAAACTAAAATTTGAATCATTTGTGAAACATTCTGTTACGAAAAACTTTTTTAGGACTTATAAAGAACAACAAGTTAAATAATAAACATTGAAGAATTAAATTCTAAAATATTTTACTGACATATTTTGAAAAATTTAAAAAGCACATTTTTTAGGGAAGTTCATTTCTAAGGTTTCTTGTGAATTAACATAATTTTTACAAAAAATTTTCATATTTATTTTTTTATTAATAAAAGCGGTTAAAAACTAATTTGCATTAACATAATTTAAGTTTACATTTACCAATGGCTAAAGAGTTGAATAAAAATAAAATTGAACAATATTGGATTAATGAGTCTTTGAACGAGATTTCATATCGACTGAAACTTAAGATTATTATGATACTGCTCGATCTGTTTTAAAAATTGAAGAAAGAAAGAATTCATAATAAAGAATAGTAAATAAAGAATTTTAAGAATGTTTAAAATTAGGAAATCCTTTTATGTTTTGGCATTACCAAAAACTTCACTATATCATTTAAAGATCTCTTACATATGTGAAATAATAACTAATAGACATGATAGAAATAAAAAATATTAAAGTTAATTAAAAAAAATAAATTTAAAGCTAAGAAATAAAAAATCGTATATTACAGGTAGCCTA
>CM043721.1:36302190-36370819 GCA_023969325.1 Oryzias curvinotus
TCTGGTCCATGTTCATTATGTTATAAAGGGTATAGTTGTGTCTATCCCTCAGTTGGTCGACTGTATCCTTGAAATTATTTCTGGTTGGTCCATAGTCTTTAGGAAGTTTCTGTGATTCAGATGTGCCTCTTCTTATTGCTACTTTGTTTCGTTTTTTCCATCTCTCTAACCAACCTGGAGATGCTTTAAAATTGTCCAGACCTTCAATATCCCTGGTTAGCTCTTTTGCCTTCTCAATCAGATCAATGTTGCTTACAAATCTTCCAGCAGCTCGTTCCTCTGATAAATATTCTAAAACCTCAAAGTCAAGTTCATCAGAAAAAAACTCCACCAGAGTTAAGTTTTCTTTTTTTGGCTTCAGCTACAACATTACTGCTTCTTAGAGTATCCTCCATTGCCAGCCATTCTCTAATTCTTTTTCTGTCTATCCCATATTCTCTTGACGTCTTTGAAATGTTTTCTCCATTATTTTTATGGTAGTCAATAACTTTGCATTTAAAACTCACTGTGTAACTTCTTTGTTTCGGCATGTTAAAATTTTAACATTCGCACTTTAATTTTAGTTTTACGCTTGATTAGCGACTATTTATACTCTGTAATCGAATCGTTCATTTTCGGGAAGCATCTCGCATTTCAGAACTTTCGAGAGCGAATTGACACTATTTCCCTTTTGTTTATCCGGTAAAAATACTACGGTTGCTATGCAACATGGAATGGAAATTACGAGAACTTTCTTTAACTACAAATTTGTATTGAAAATCGTATTTTTACAAAAAATATGATATTCTAGACATTTTTGGGGGTGGGCGGTTGCCCGCAGATGGGCGCTTACACGCGAGGGTACGGTATATATAAATTAGAAATACGAGAAAAATATATTTACTTTCAATAATTACTGATAATTATTATCTGTAAAAAGGTGAATGGCTGGCTCTTCCCTGATGGGACGGTACGACAATAGGGCTTATCGGTGACGACAACAAATTTTCCTGTTGTTTTTTATTAAGAAATTTAACATTGTTAACAAGTCAAAATTTTATAAATAATTTTATTCATTGATAATAAAATTTCTGTAATAAAAATGACTAAATATATTATTGTATATTTTATCGTTTATATATTCTCTATAATTAAAGTATTTCTGAACTGATAGATATCGATAATATTTGGATTGCTCCTTCATGGCTCTTCCCTGATGGGACGGTACGACAATAGGGCTTATCGGTGACGACAACTCAAATTTTCCTGTTGTTTTTTATTAAGAAATTTAACATTGTTAACGAGTCAAAATTTTATAAATAATTTTTATTCATTGATAATAAAATTTCTGTAAATAAGAATGACTATATATATTATTGTGAAAATTCCCGTGTAATCGAAAATAGCAATTTGGTACTTTAATTCTGAAATCTCACCCAAAATCTTAAAAATTAAAAAGTAAAAAAAAACAGCCATTGTTGGTACAAATGTTCCACAAAAAATTGAAATAGCAATTGAAAAATCGGGACAGAGACATTCAGAAATAAAAAATTTGTTAATCTGGAACGGAATACCGATTATAGAAAATACAAAAAGACTATTGGCAAGTATCAAAATTATTCTATCGTCGAAAACGAAAGAGAGGCAGATTGACAATATATTTAACGCACAGCAAGTCAAAGTTATTATTGATGCAATTCTTTTGTTTAGTCTTGTCAAGTAATGGTTAATTTCAAGAAAAAAATAACCAAGGCTAAGAATTCCAATTATCGATGGAACAATAAACAATTCCAATCCCATTTTAGGCTCTGTATTAGCAACATTTTTCATTATAATAAACAACAGTGAAGCTGTTGCTAAGAAATACTGATAAATTATTGAAAAATTTTCAAAATTATTTCGATTGTGATAAATAATAAATAAAAATTTACTTTTTAATTTTTTCCAAAGTAGTAATGGTCGCAGGAGATTTTTTATTTCGCAAATTTTTATGTCTTGAAATGAGTTTTGGTTGAAGAAAAAATATAAACTGAACGATATAATATATTGAACCACAATAATCAATATATTAATAAAGAATAACAGATAAATAATTCTGATATCATAATTAAATGGGAACATAAATTTATACCATAAGCATATCAAAACTATCGCAAAGCATTGAAAAATAAGAAAAATGCTTGAAAAAATAGAAATACTAAATAAATTTTCGTTTTTTTCAAAATTTTCAGGAATTTTTAAAGTGATCAATGAATTTTGTAATCCCAGAATCATATTTTTAATAATTACGAGAATTAATACCACATGTCTGCAGTTTGTAGTATCCATAAGTTTAAATGTTATGGCAAATATAAAACAGGATATTGAACTTAAAAATGATAAAACCAAAAATGTCAATGCCAAATTCAAATTTACAGTTAGTATTCCATAGCATACATAAGAAAATGATAAACCAGCAAAGTAAGCAACAATGTGAAATTTATCACGACAATTTTTTATAGGGGAATGTTGATTATCATTTGGAAGAAAATCAAATGTAAAAATATATATATTTTGAAAAATTGTTAAAAAAATAAATAATAAACGCACCAGATCATAAATATTTTTCTTTATATTTTTTATATCTGTTCCTACTTCTGAGTCATTCATTTCTGTTTTCTAAATATTTTCAGATTATCGTAAAATCTAGGCGTTTCCATTAAGTATCTGTTACCATTCATGATACTCGTTGGAAGTATTATGAAATTATATTTGAAATAGCTCGTTACTGCTAAAATAGTAAGCTATAAGGAGCTAATTAACTTTCAGTTCCACTGCTAATGATTGATCTGTTTTAAAAATCCTCCTTCTTTTTTTTTGCTTTTATTAGTTTCAGTCGATCATGATAAAGATAAATTTTATTTGAAAAATCTTTAATACATTGAATTTTGTTATTATGGTGATTCATTTTGATTTTTCAATAGAGTGTCTTAAAAGTGTGTTGTAGTTAGTTTTTCTGATGATTTTTGATCGTAACTTTTCATCGAGATAACAATCAATAATTGCATCACTTAAACTATGCAACCACATAATCGCCTCTATTTTGTCAAACCTCGCTTAAAAAAAACGGGGTAAAAGCACAAAAGTGAGCAGTATTAAGAATGCTTTTTATAAAAGTTTTTGCAGGGTGGCCACCATACAGAGTTCCTGCGGTGCATTCAATAGGGTTTTAATTGTACAACATTACAGTGTTCCTAAAGCTTCTAATAAGTCTATCTCCCATTTTTCGATTATGGTTCAGTTAGTTATTTAGTTCTGAAAAACGATTTTGATACTTTTATGAGTGTGTTCGCTATTGAAGTCATCGAAATCTACTATGAAGTAGTTTCCTGCTTTCGAATTCTGAATAATCTTTATCGCAAGTCCATAGGAACATACTTCACCAAGACTACAAGACTCGACTGTTTCTTCAAAATTTATTGATTCCTATAAGCAACTGTTCAAAGAATACCTTGAAAGGTATCATTTGCAGAAACAAGTCTGGTCTTAGCATGATATAGTTTTTCGATACCTTGGACAAAAGACTTACCATCCCAATGTTAAGGAGTTTTTCTGATTGTTTTCATAAGAACAACACCTCTTGAAGTTGCCTTCATATTCTTTTTTAAGTCTTTGCAGAATCGTTCTAAGTAAAGATTGCGTGATCCGCTCACTTACCATGACTACGATCTGTCCCAGAAATTTTCAAAGGGATCAAATTCAAAAATTTAATCGCCCAGTTCATATTCGAGTACAACTTTAATGGCTCTTTCTTAGTCGAGTCTGTCAAACATAAAAACACTGCAATTCTCTTCATAAAGAGTACACTTCTTGATTTCATCTCTCATGTTAGCCTTTCTCAACTCTCGGACACAAAGATAAATTTCTAAACACAAACGTTGCTCTACTAAGAGTGTTATTATAACCTTAACTTCTAATGATGGTGGTACTTATTTTACTTTTTTGTCGACTTGTAATAAAGCCGAAAGGGTAACTTAAGAAGTTACAAGGTCTGAAGATGGATTGAGTGCTCTAGCAAAAAAGGACAAATGCGGTAACGTGGTCATTGTGCAAGTCGATAAAGGATGAGCTATAGCATCAAAACTAGCAAAAATCTAGGATCATTCAGACTTAGCAACCACACTAAACCAGTGACCGATGAATGGACTTTTGATGCTACATTAGGGTGTTTCTTCAGCTGATAACAATGCTTTTCGTTTTAAATTGTTAAATTATCGTATTTTGATCTAAGACGGATAAGATTAGGGTTGACGATATTCAGTAAGAGAAAGAGTCAATATTCAGGTGAATCTAATCTAACAGTCAGATCACATAAACATAGCGAGATTACCATATCATGTAATAGGTGGCCTCTATCTATAAATATTTAAAGGAGGCGACTCTGACTACCAAGACCTCGGTTAATAAGATTGAGACGATAAAAAATATTAAAGCCGCTATCAGGACTTTTCTTCAATTCCCATAGGTGAGGCACCTTTTCAATTTTTGTGACATGAAATGTCCACATTTTATGCATTCATCCTTGTCACGTGTTTGTGAAGATAATATCTTTCTTGAAAAGGACTGTATAGAACAGGTCTCTTAATCTTTCCAGGTCTCTGAGACTAACGGTAAGCTGTGGTAGTT
The DNA here is from genome assembly GCA_023969325.1 of Oryzias curvinotus. Classification (NCBI taxonomy): domain Eukaryota; kingdom Metazoa; phylum Chordata; class Actinopteri; order Beloniformes; family Adrianichthyidae; genus Oryzias; species Oryzias curvinotus. The sequence goes on from CM043721.1 coordinate 36,306,835, forward strand.
TTTCCATACCACTGGCGTTTGTCTTCATCTCCTTAGCGATTTTATAGGTATCTGTAACTAGTGACAAAACAATATTTATTCTTCTAGGAGACAAGTACAGAGTCGTTACACATTCTCCTACATGACAAACCTTCTGATTTTTTTCAACCTGGTTAAATGATAGTTTGTGGTCTCCGTTTTCTCAATGATCTTGTTAAGTTTTCGTCATCATTAACACCAGCTTTCTTATTTAAAATAGAATCAGTTTGATGTTGAAGGGGTGGTTTTAGTGCAACATTTTTTATCTTTTTTAGAAACGATATTTTCTTAATTGTGTATACTGGGGTAGTTTTGCGTTAAATCTCGAATGGACCTTCAGATTTCGGATCGATCTTCCTTGCGTTTTATTCATTATAAACTGAATCATTTTCTGCTAATTCATCTGTTTTTATTTTTTTCATGATGCCTTTCCATTTGCTGGCGTCCATGTTTAAGGTTCTTTCTAGTTTGATCGAAGTTTTCTTTAATTCGACTCTATGGCTTAACTATTAATTTATCACACGTATAAAGTTTGGTGTTTATGAACTTTGAATTGAAAAGATTAGCAGGTAGATTAACTTTTTGTTCCAAAATCTAGTTTAGTAGCAGAATGTTCTGTCATTCTTGTTGAATTTTTAGAATCTCATGATATTCAAACTGTATTGCATATGAATACTTTGAAAGAACATCAGCGAGTATATTTTTTGATCCTGGAATGTGTTGGATATCAGTTTCAAAATTTTCTGATTCTTCAATCCCCTTTGCTTTTCTACCTTGAAGATTTTTTCATCGTCTTAATATGAATAAAAGGCTTATGAACGGTATGAATATTAAATTCACCACCAAGTATTTATCCACGAAATTTTCTTGCGGTATGCAAGATGGCAGTCATTTCCTTATCTACGATTAAATACTGTTTCTAAGCTGAGTTTGGTGTTTTGCTATTGAAAGCTGTTGGACATAGTTTATTGTGAATAATCTGAAATATTAATACTCCAACAGTTGTATCAGATACATATGTTTCAACAACGAAGGGCTTAAAAAAATCCAGTTTTGCTAAAGTAGGAATATTACATCATGATGAATTTAACGATTTATATGATTCGATACACACTAAAAAAATCCTTGTTGAATCTTTTTTAGCAAACAATATCATGAGTAAGCCGTTATTTCCATGCTTTAGATAAATCTACGGCGAAACAAACAACACCAAAAAATAATTTTAATTTTTCCTGCTTGGTTGGCTGCTTCCATTTAACAATTGGTTCGATATTTACAGGTTTAACATAAATTCAATTTTCGAAATCCTTAACCCTATGTAATCAATCTTCTCACAGAAAAATTTACATTTTTCACATTTCAATTTTAATCCAAAGTCGCAAATGTTGGTGAAAACCATCTCTAAATCATTTATGTTGGTTTCGAAACATTTTGAAAAATTACAATATCATCTAAATATACATTGGTACAGTCTAAGCCTTGTAAGATAGCATCGATAAGTCACTAAAACTTACACGAGTGGTTTTATAACTCAAATGGTACAAAATTAAATTCTTAAAAACCACAACTAGAATAGGGGTAGAAAGCTGTTTTTTCAAAACTGTCTCAATCCAATGCATATCTCAGTATCCAAACTGATTGTCTTATCTCGATTAATATCTAGAAGAAGAAATTTTATCTTGTGGGTCACCAATATGCGGAGGGAGTAAGAGTCTTTTATTTTTATGCTCTTTATATTTTAAAATCCACACAAAAATAGTAATTTTAATTTTCTGTTTGTTTAAAAGGACTAGAGCACACAATGAGTTATTGCTTAGTTAAATCACATGTGTTTTCAACATTAAGGATATTTGAACCGGAATTTCATTTTTAATGTTTCCTTAAGTTCAATATGCTTTCAGGACAATAGGTTTTTAGTTTGATGTATCAATCTTATGAGATATGATTTTAAAATCGTCATCATTATCAGAGGCAAAAATATTTAAGTATTTCTGTGGAAGGCTCAGAAATGTGCATTTCCTATTCTTGGAAAGTTTCTAATCAATGAGTGTAAAAGATACATAAAAAACTGACCCGAGCTAGTCTTTGCCTCATAGTTTAAGATATAATTATCCCTCGGTCGAGAAGTTACTCCGAAACAGGACTTTAGTCTTGGTATACGCCAAGACCCATGAAGACCTGTCAGTTTAAGAGGTTGTTTGGGAATATTCAAAAATGAATTTGATGTAGTAAACTGTAATGGAGTTGTTTCATTTTTTAATTATCAAAAACATCATGAATAATCTAATTGAGATTACTTTCTTTTATTATTCAATAAAAGTGGATAAAAATTTCATCTAGTTTTGAATGTAGTTGAATCTTAGCTAAAACCTTTTCTCTAGGTTAAAAATTTTTTCTAGGATTTTCTTGTCGTAGAATATTTTAAATTTTCCATTGAAATTCTTTAGTTTAAATGAAGTAGGAGAATCATAGCATCTAATTTCTTTTTAAATTCACTAACTATATGTGACAAGAAGGTCAAATAATTTTGTCCTCCGGAGGATTAAATCTATTTAGTCACTAATTCTTAGGCTTTTGTCATGCAAGATTTCGGCGGAGGAAAAGTGTATTGTCTAATTTTTGGCGATAAGAAGCACTAAGAGTTTTATGGGAGATATTTATCCCAGTTTGTATGGCCTTTGTTCGCATAAATTTGACTTTCTTTTTCGGTTTGGTTCATGCTTTCGATCTGTCCATTGACTTTAGTATAGATAGGAGCAGTTCTTGCTCTTTTTATACCGAAAAATTTACAAAGGGTTGTAAAAATTCGTAATTCGAATCGCCTTCCTTGGCCTAATATTTCCGTATCGAGGACTCCATATCCTGAAATAACATTAAAAAATTTTTTAACTGCCTTCTTGATTCTTTTTCTACAGTTATAGACAATGACTATGATGTTGTTGTTACTGTTTGGTGTGGTTTGTAATGGACCTGTGAAGTCAATATTTTAACAAGAAAATCGGTTTGGTTCTATAGGGCTCAGATTGACATTAATTCTTTTGTTTTATATTTTTATAATCCTACATTTTAGATATTCTGGCACTCATGTCTTTGTCTTGTCGCATCTTGGGCCAGAAATAGTTTTGACAGACCATCTCAGTTGTTTTCTCTGTTCCTGAGTTTCTCAAATCCAAAAGGTTACAACATCATAAACACGCCTTTTAAGGTTTTCTGGGACTACTAGTAATGCTCCTCATCTTCAAGAATGAACGAATATTTTGTTTCTAATCGACAAGTTTAACATTTCACTTTTAAAAAGCTCAAATTGATCAGATAGTACTTCGTTGATAGAGAATTGAGATTTTTGAACTGCCTTTATACCATAATCGTAATCTCTGACTGTTATATTTTTGGTCGAAGTTGTCTCCAGATCTTGACAAAGTATCAAGTTAGCTTTTTCTGTAATGCTTCTTTAAGTTTTTTAATCAAAAAGTTATACTTGTAAGCTAATATTGGGAGGTAGACAGCTAAGAATTTTTTGTGTTACAATGAAATTAAGTCCATGGAGCAGTGAGAAACTGCTGGTTAACAACAATTTTTTAAGGGATTCTGAAAATTTGCAGATTTACTGTCCTGGAAAAAGATTAGCAACCTGAAATTTTTAAAAGTGTAAAACAATGTTTATTAGAGCATTTATTCTTGATAATTAGGTTATTGATTTTTTCCATCTTCTTTGCATTTGGAAGATTGTCAAAAAAAATTGCTTTTGCGTTGTCATCAAAATAGTTGTCCCAAAGAAATTTGGTAGGATCGTCAAGTGCTGTTCTTCAGTCCATCCATTTGAAGAGGATATGACTTTTAATTTTAAAAACCATTTCTACTGAATTAAATTCTTTCTTAATTGATAAGAGTATTGATTCATTAAAGGTACTTTAACCATAATTAATGATACAGAAACATCTGCGCTCGTCGATATCTGATGGTTTAAGTTACAACGACTAATGTTTATTTTAAGAGCCCCTAACCTTTTTAAAAGTTGAAGTGTTTCATTTTACAAGGCGAAAACATAAAAGCAGGCTTTATGGTTAAAAAACAATGAAAATTAAAATAAAATTATATATTATAAAGTATAAATGAATTTTTAAAATGAAGTGAATGGAACATTTTCAGGAATTAATTTAGAATACACTCGCCCGTTTTGAAAAAAAAACGAGTGGAAAATGACAGGGAAATCTTTTTTTTTTAAATTAAAATTTACGAGTAAATCAAATCTTACAAAGGGATTTTTTTAACTTTTATCACAGGCTTATTTTTCACAGTTAATTTAAATTATATCCCCAGCATGCGAGTTTTGTGGCGCCTTTACACATCCTTAGCCTGTAATTGCAATAAGATTAAAAAAGAAATAAACAACTACATCAAAATAATATTTATGATAATCTTGAATACATCTTTATCCCCTTCTTGACGGTGATCAATTGAATTTTATTTTTAAATGTGATAAAAGCAATAGAGTGATGATCATAAAAGTTTTTACCTTTTATCATAAATCCTATGGAAATTAAAGCATTATTTCGGTGGGGTTAGTTTAAGGTTTAAAAAAAAGATTTTTTTCTAAAATATTAGAAATTATAGGATTCAGTCCGATACTGCCCTCTAGAATCTCAAAAAATTAATAAAACAATTTCATGGACTTTAAAAAACATTCAATTTGCTAAAAGTATTGATAAAATGAAAAAAAGCTTAAAAGAAAATCAGTGTAAAATACATTAAATAATAGCGAAGAGTGAAAAAAGATATAATATATTTTAATTTTTTACTATTTTATCCAATTAAATCTAAAAAAATATCCTTGTAATACGATAAAACCACTTATAAAGTGGTTTAGAATGTGTCTTTTACAACGTATTCAAAAATCACCGGGATTTCAGAGGTACTACAAGGATTGATTGCATGACTCGCATTATGACAACCTGAACTAAACCGCTAGTCCAAAAGAGATAATTATTAGATATTTTAAATAATATATTCAAAACACATTTAATTTATAATTGTAAAAATAATAAAAAACAGTAAAGTCAAAATTTTTTCACTTCAATTTTTTACATTATTAATATTTTGGCCATTTATAACTCTATTCAAAGAGTTATTTTTCATAAGATATTGCAAAATGGGTAAAATTGTTAATTGCTTTATGTCACAAGACAGGAGTCAACAGAAGGCTGTTTTTTAAAAATTATCCATATTAACTGGCGCTATTATTGTATATCAATAATAGTAACTGATATTAAGAGGAAGATGTTGCAAAAAATTGATGAAGTTACAATTAAAAAGCATCGGTGAAGAAATTTATTAACAGGTATATCAGTTTGATTAAGATGGAAAAAGTAGCACAAACGAGCATGCACTACAACTTATTTTTATGTTGGCTCAGATGCATTACGACATGTTGTGAATCTATTTGGGGAAAATATTTCTATTCTGTTGACTTAGAAATAAATTGGAAAATAAAATCCTGCAACTTGTCATGTCTCATAAACTTGTTAATTTTATTTACTCTCGATATATTTTCTAATAAATAAGTAATTTTTCGCAAAGTCCGCAAAATCACTTTTAAGCATGGTCTTCTCCATGCTTAAAGACAAATGGCCATCAGATTTAAAACTTATATTTTATGACGAACCTAAGAAGAATAAACACCTGCATTCTTAATCGAAATATAACTTTTATTAAAAAAGTTTTTGTGAGGATTAAATTGATCTTTAATACTTCCTGGAAATCATTAATGGTTTAATTGCACCAACTTTTAACAGAAAAAGGCTAAAAGAACGAAAAAGGCAGAAAGAGTTTAGCTTTACTAAGTTGGAATTTAAGTGATTGCTCACGAACTTACAAGCCTGAAAACGATACTTAATATTTATATAAATAAATATCGATCATTCCAAAGCTATATTTTTCAAGAAATAAGCTTGTATTGAATTTAACTCTTAAATCTAAAACACGAAACCCTTTGAAGATAAAACACAGATTCATTTCTTCATTTATTTATTCTTGCTTCTTCATAACCAGCATCTGTCAAAGTTACTCCAAATTTTCAACCTGAACCTTCTATTTCAAAAGTTGATGTTATAAAGGTAATTCTAGAAATTTAAACTCGTAAATTTAATCTGTAGATCAACTATAAAAAAACACATGATTTGTCCTGATTTTTTAATTTAATACTTTCATTAAATGGCGATTTTTCAATTTTGAATCGAATTATCATTTTCTAAAAGTTTATTTTGTTTATTTTTAACTAAAAATGCAAAAATCACTTCTAAATTGAAGGTATCATTTAAAACATGATTGTCCATTTTCACACATCAACTGGCTATCATATTAAGTAAATTAAGAAAAGCTCACTTTTTTCGTTTCAAGTTGAAGAGAAGGCTTTAGCTGCTATTCGAAGATTTACTTGAACATGTAAATATGTGAAACAAGTTGATGCAAAATCTCTCTTCCAATCGCAGAAAAATTTCAGCCTTGTTTATGGAATAACAATAAGAAGGGCAGAAAGTAAATGTTCTGATTAAAAATACGACAGCAGAAATTAAAGAAAATTTGATTAAAGTTACTTCAATTTTCTAGATACCGAGATCTATTTCCAATGATTATTTTCCTCATTTCACTTTCGAAGTCTTTAAAAAAGTTATAAAACACCAATGATTAGTATAATTGTTCGCCACCTTACAATTTTGAATCTAATTTGTTACCAACAAATATTGTATGAGCCTTAAAACTATCGATGGGTAAACTTGAGGGAGTTAATGTATACAACGAACTTTGTTCATAATTAGTGTATACAGATTTAATAACATCCAGTTCTTTAGATAAAACTTAAATTTTTATTTTAATGAATTATTATAAAAAATAAAGGGAAAATTAAAAAAATATGAATGAAATAAATTAACTGGGTATTTAAACTAAATTCAATAAGACCACGTCGTAACTACGTAGAAGGTGAAAGTATATTTTAAGTGAACTTTAAAAAATACATTATGCTTATTTTAATTAACTAGTAAAAAAAGTAACAGAAAACATAATTTAAATTTTTAGGGGCTGTTAAAAGCAATGATATCATCTTTATCAGCAAAAATTCTGGCTGAAAGTGACCTATTGGTTGTAAAAGGTGTTTTGTCTTACAAAAATTAATAAAATAAACTATAATAAATCTTGATAACACCTCTGATAATAAAATAGTATCGAAAAATGAAATAAGCAGTTTTGACGGTATATATATATATACCTTGAATTATGATCGTCAAAAATTTGACTTTCAGGAGAAACATTTTTTTGATATTTAAAATGTTTAAGTGAGATTAAACATGATATTTGATGGATGATTTTGATGTAAAAAATATAAAGTAATAATTAATGTCGTAGTTGTAGTCTTTTTATTATGATAATTTAAGTTTTTTGAGAAAAAAAAAAGAAATTTACTTGTTTTCATGCTAAATTAAAGTACTTTATTACAAATATTTAATTTTAAAAATTTTTCGATTTTGTTAAAACTTATTGCGGAATTAAATTATTTTATCTGTTAAGTTTTTATGAATTTATATTCACTTGGTGTGTCATTCCTACCATTATTTTACCTGAATACATCTTCGATGACACTCTAGAATGACCCTTTTGATATATTATTTGGCTATTATTTCAATGATTAATGATTAAACAAACAAAGAATAACCATTGATTATCACATTGATTCGTATCAGAGGTTTATCTTGCGATAACCCTGCCTTAGTAACCTATAATTTGTTGAAAACATGTTTAAATTGAATATAAAAAAATTGTTTAAGGTCTTTGAGAACAGTAAAAACGAAAGGATATACTGGCGTATAAATTATCAGAAGAAAAGAAAATGAATATTAGCTAGGGCCTCAAAAATGTGACAAATACCCTAAATGAGATAAAAATGTCTTCATTAAACCAAATTAAGATGTTAGTTTTTGATTCATAAAAAAATTGAGAAAAATTAGCGATGAATGAGATTTTAGCAAGTAAATTGTTCATTGGATTTTTTAATATGTATTTAAAAAAAGAGAAAGAGTAGAAATTTTAAAATAATAAAAAAGCCTGATGCTGAAAAGAAAGAATTTTGTAATACAGGAAAAGGGCCTGTTAATTAATATTTTTGAGCTATCCATATTTAGGCAATGAGAAAATTATTCAGAGTCGTAAATGTAATAAACCCTCGTAAGTGATATTTTTGAAAATTTAAATATATAAACCACTATTTTTAAATTATTTAAAATATTTATTTAACTAATGCATATGAGAAAACAATAAATGAATTCTCTTTATACACAAAGTTTCATAATCAACATTGATGAGATTGATGCTGCCTTTGAATTGATATTTAAAATTTATAATTCTAAATTCATTTTTAAATTTTTCAGACCACTTTCATTTTCTTTTTATAAAAGGTTGTGCTTAAATTTACTCCTTTTAGGACAGATCCTAGACTTTAAGACACATTATCGGTGCCGATTTAGCAAAGGAGAATAAGGTGGAAAATGAAGCAGACGATTACATTGAAATTCCTTTTCTTCGAAGGTATTATTTATTTAATTTTAGCTTTGAACAAATCCAATAAAAATTTCCTTAATTAATTTATGTCCTTTTGAAGGAATAAGGAAGCAATTTTAGCTAAAAACTTCAACAGTTTGATGCGTAAAACTAAGACTTAAATTTTCTATTCGAACAAGCATGTGCTGCCTATTCTCCATATCAAGCAACTTTTGTCATTAATTTTCACTAAAAATAAGGTATAACGTCATCTTAGTCATGTTATTTTTCATTAATCCCGAAAATTCCTAAATTTTAGTTTTTTTTGTGAAAGAATTTTTACAAAAGTTATTCTACTATTGTGAAAGGTTTTTAACTTAATTTAGTCTTTTAAGTAAATCAGCAATAATGTTGACAATATAATATTTAGATCAAAATTTTACTAATGTGCATAAAATGTCATTTTTTTATCTACTTTGAATTCACTGGATATATTTTTCAACCAAGATAATTTATTAATAAAAGCAAATTCTTTAAGGTTATAAAGAAATTAGAGAGAATTTTTGTTCTTATAAAGTCAAAATGTTCAGATAATTTTTTCTTAATTTTCATTTGCTTGCTTTATCAACTTGTTGCGAAGAGTAAAGTAATTATTTTCTGTCAAATTCTTTATGAAAATATTTTTTGCGGTATATCTTCAATTTTTCCATCTTTCATAAGTATGGGTGATTTTTGTTTTTCTTTTCTGCAGACACATTTTTAACGATAAAATTAATTATCAACAATATGGTTTGTTAAAAAACAAATATATTACTGAATACAATCAATTTGATAACCAAAAAACTTTCTTTAAAAATGTAAACCTATATTTTACCAATAATGTCTTAAGAAGTCCTATATTTTATCGAATGTATCCTCCCTCATTATCAATTTTTTTCCTGGCTCATTTATATTTTTTAACAATTCGTTCTCCAGTATTATATTCTAATTCTTTCACTTTTTAATTTTCTCTTAAAGTTTTTATTAATCATTTTGTTACATTTATTTTTTAATCTCATGGAAATATCGGTGTGCAATTTTTCCTTGCCTTTGACCCTTTATGTATTCAGGGTTCAGTTTTTCGCAGCTATAACCAAAAGATCCATCAAAAAATAAAAGTTAAAAATCTAGACATCTCAGGATCTACTTTACTACAATGGGCGTTGTTTCATGTTGATGCACCTGATAGAAGGATTCCATGCCAAAAAAGATGAGTTGAATAAAAGTTAGGGCCGTCCTTTTAATGGCCATAGTGTCTAGGCGACATTATAAAGAATAAAGGATTTTTTTGCAATGCAGAAGATATCAGTTTCCTTATCGATTCCCAATCGTAGTCTCTGACTCATAAAAGGCCTTATTGGGATGAGAAAGTCGGCAATGGAGCAAAAAAGGAAGGTGACAGACGAAGAGGAATCTGAAAAGCATGACACTTTCTGGAGAATCTTAATGCTTTGCCAGGTCATGAGAGATTTAAAAATTTCCACAAGCTATTTTCCATTATATAGTTTAAGCTGGGAAGTTGAGCAATTCCATTGACAGTATTTTGTGTTTGTAGAGAGAAATTTTGAAGAGAAGTAAAATAAAATACAGCAACTACCCATCATTATATTTCTCTCTATGGTTATGTCTCAAGCTATTTTGTAAATGCCATAACATAGTAGTCTCTGGGTTTGATTTAAGCTTTAAGGGATAAAATGAAACCCTCTAATTTCTCTCGAACACTAGACTTTTCGCCTATCTCAGAGCGAAATAGTTAATTATGTTTATTATTGTTAAAGGTTTTGCAGTTAACCTCATTAGCTCAAAATGAAACATTGAGTAAATATGTATTTTTTTTTAATTTTTATCTTCAATTTTTAAGGTTTAAAAATATAAAATTTCCAAATTTAAAACATAATTTTATTTGAAAACACAAAAATTTCATGTGAAAATTCTACTTTGGGGTTTTTCAATTTTAAAAGGTTTTGACTTCATTATCTTTGAAAAAAGAGGATCGCTGTAAATCGAAATAGAGCTCTTGTATTTTATAATCTAATCTAAAAGTTCTGATTATTTATGATAATACATTTTACTAACAAATTGAAAAACTTCCTATTTGTTAGGAACTAAATAGATTTGACTTAGAAACAGTCTTAGTCCAGATAAATTGGTAAATCTTAAAATTTTAAAAAATATTTTTAAAGGGAGTTATTAGATATTGAATATTGATGTTAAAGTAACAAAAGTAGATGATATTACCCATTAATCAAATCAGCGTATATTATGGGTCTTGAAAGATAGAAGGGAGAAATATTTTTAATAATCTTATTGTCTGCATATTACGCTGAAAATTAATTATCTCTTTAACTGACACGCCTCATCTGAGTTCATCGTGAAAAGATAGACCCTTTAACCCACGCAATGCTTATAGTTTTGAGTCAGAGCGTTCTTCGACCAAAAAAGAACTAATCAATGTGATAATAAGTGTAGCGACTAGAATTAAAAATACAGTGGATTTCTGTAAATTGAGGCACATCAGAATTAGGTGTTTTGTCCCAATTAAACTGAATCGACTTTTCGTAAGAAACTTCTTAATCCCCCAAACTTTTGCACTTTCCTTATTTTAAATAGTTCAGTTGTTATGCTCTGCTTTGTTTAAAAATCCTGTATCAAGTGCCAGAGGAGGCTGTAAAATATCATGAATACCATGTTATAGCATTTTCCTAATTCCATAAGAACAAGAGTCACTAGCCACTAACACACTGGGAATGATTAAAATGTGTAAGAAGATCAGAATTCTTAAGGCATTGTTTAACTTAATCAAAACCCCATTAATGTTCCTTCTGTCGTTGAAAATTTTTTCCTTTTTTATAAATCACATAAATGTTTCAATAGACGAGAAAGATAAGTAAATGCTTTCATTAATAGTTTATTCAACCACAAAAATTTTTAATAAATGTTACATTCTTAGGATCAGGCACAAAATCGATTTTAAATGTTTTATCTATGTCGGTAGATATTAAGTCTTTTGAAATGACTTCTTTACAATATGAGAAATATTTTGAAAAGAATTTGCATTTTCCCGATTTAGCTCGGGACCAAAATTGTTTACTCTTGTAAATACTCATTCTTAATTTCAGAAATTCTATGATCTGAAAAGCCAGTGATAACGATATTTTTTAAATAGCACGCAACCCTAGGAAAGTCATCCAAGATTTTATCCATCGTCTTTTGCCGAATTTTCATTGAGAAAGCGAAGCCAAACGGCGGTCTTGTATATTGAAAATGGACTTTGTGTGTATTGAACGTCGATTGATGCTGTGATTCGAGTGGACTTTCATTTAAGAATATGCAGAAACCAGATCTATTTTCTAATTTTTTGTCCTACAGCCTTCGACATTATTTCATCAATATTAGCTACAGAATATTGATCTTTTTGGGATAATTTTATTAATAAAGACAGAAAATTCAGAGTATATTCTTATCGAATAATATTTCTTGTAAGGACAGACAATGAGTGATACAGAAACCGAAGGTATTCTATTCCGATAAATACCTTGTTTAAGCAAAAGATAAGGTTCTCTTTCAAATCATAACCTTTAATGATAGAAAACAGGATGTTTGATGGAAAATTAAATTTAGATTGAAAGTTTAAAGGGAAAGTTTAGTTTCATAAATTTTCAAATCCTAGATCCTTTGAAAATAACTGGATAAATTTTATTACCATAATTTTTACGAAAATTTCAGAACCGATCTAGTAGATCGTTAAAAGAATTTAAGAAAATCAAATTTTAAATTCAATCACGGACAAGGAAATTTGACCCAATATGACATTTAAAGTCTAATAAGTCTGTAATTATCCTTGTTAGGTGAGCATTCAAAAAAAACTACGCTTTTAGACAAGATAAAATTATGTAACCTGTAAAACTTCAAAAGCCTTCAGAAATTGCTTCAAGATTTGAACTCAAGCAATTTAATATTTTTAAATAAAAAATTTTCACCCTAGAACATTGTCAACTTCCATTAAAATCAGTTTATTATTAATTTAAGGAGTGATGAAAAGTAATAAATATTGAAATGGTGTCCAAAGAGGTAATTAAAGATTTTATTCTTACCTGTTTTTCTTGGCGCGATTTTTTACTGCAAGTGATGTTTAAATGAGACTTGAGCGCACAGAAGTCGGGAATAGATATTCAAAAGGGCAATTTCCTTATAAATGTTCTGCTGGGCTTCATATAAAGTATCTGGACTTTGTAGTATTACTCGAAGAATGAAATTTTTTCGTGTTAACATTGATGCAGGTTCATTAAATTAAAACTAAGTCTTAAAAAACATTTTTTCAAGGTTGTGTATTTCAACGATAAAACACGCACAAAGAGTTTCATTAAAAAAGTACAAAAATCACTTTGTACACTAAGACACTAAATTTTAAAACGAAATTAATTTATTTTTCACTCTCAATCAGTGGTTTTGGATAAAAATGTTTTTTTAAGAAAATAGCAACATCTGCCTGTCATTTCTCTTGATTTATTCGTTTAAGTCAGAGTTTGAAGTGCTGAATGAGTTTTCGGTTCAATTACCTTCGAATATGTTCTAGTTTGTCTTTCAGTAAGAATATGGAAACTTTCTTCAAATTTTCTAAAATTTCACAGGTTGTGTTACTTAGTTTCATTGTTTTATCGAATTCGATAGTTTTATTAATCATTCTACCAACGCTGTCAGTTCTATGAATAAAATAATATGGCGCATAAAAAAATGCAAAATAATTATAGTGATCCAATAACTTGCGATTAGTAGACAACAACCTTGAATAACTCATGGAAGAGTTTTTGAAAGATTATGTGTAGTAGTGTTTGCTTGAGAGTTTAATAACGAGAATTGAAGAAAACGAAATTTCCTAAAAATATCATTATATTTCACCGCACCAATTTTTTAAAATTTTACAATGAATAACATTAAATCGGCTAAAATATTATAATCGAAGATGTGATAAACAGGGTTGAAAAGAAAAATTGGATTTCAATTAGAGAACATAACACCACTCAAGTTATATTTCTATTAAATAACTTGTTTAAAATCATATTATTCTAAAAATAGCCTGTAAAAATTTGATTACAACACCAATCCCTCTTCAATACATTCTCAGGTTTTATTATATTTTTTCGATTTTCATTATCATGCGTACATGTGCATGATCCCTTTAAATTGTCATCATATTATCAATTGTTTATAATTCTGTTTTTTGAATGCGTTATATGACGATTTTATGACAGACTAGAAACGGCAAATTTATTGAATAAAAAATGACTTTTAAACTGTTTGTTTTAAAAATAAATAACTTTAAAATATGGATTTAATCTTAGAACCAAGTGCTTATTTTTAAAACTGACATTTTATGCGTAGGAGTTTAATAAATTAACAACGCGGTGGTATTTATTTAGAGTACAAATACCGTATTAAAAAAAATGGAAATCAAATTTTAATTTTAAAATTTTTAGCTAAAAAACAAGATTAAAAAATTATCTGAGCGAAAAATTTATCGAGAAAAGGATGCACATCAAGGGCTATAAATAGAACCGAACCTTTCATTTGAAAAAAGTCAATATTTATAATTAATTAAATTTTTCTTCAAGATTATTGTAAAAAATGATTTATTCTGTTTGCCAAAGCCATGTCTAATTTGCGATTATAATGGAAATTATAACTGTTGGTCATTAAATTAATTATTATTTTTCCTTATAGTTTTTAAAATAAAAATTAAGATTTTCATATTTTAAAAGTCGATGAGAGTTCGGTTATGTTTGGGTGCAATTAAAATAGTATATTGAGTGTGCGTTTATATCGCATCTTATAAAATTGTGCAAATTAGTTTTTCATCAACATTAATTTATGGGTATTATCAGTATCAAATTTTGAACATTGTTGATCAGTTTTTTATTTTGTTTTTTACACTAGCATCACCACTTTTCTTGTTAGGACTAAAAATCTTTGTGACTGTACCTAGGAGTTTTACACAGCTTCAAAAACAAATTTTAAGTTAAATCATTCATTGGTGTTAAAATTTATATATTTTTTACTTACAGCCCTTTTGAGCCCAACTCCTAATTTTTTTGTGGTAACCCAAAAAATCCTATAATACTTTATCATAGCTGTTTAAAGCAGATGAATTTTTGTATTAAAGTTACATGCAAGTTTAAAAGTTGATTTTTATATATTTTTCTAAGCAATACAGTAAATTAATGATTTTATCAATCAGCATGTGTCTTTAATTAACTAAAAATTACGATTCAATAAATGGGCGTATTAATCATATGATAATTACCTTGATTAATACTTCGGTGAGAGTTCGCAATATGGCGGCCGTTCATTTTCTTTATGTAATTATTTTATTTTAACTCTTGCAATCTATTTGATAAAATTTCAACAAAGTCTGCTTCTGCGTGAATATCAGGATTTTAATGACTGCTTAACTTATGATTCAGAATATTTCTCACATTGTAGTACTTGATGTCGGAACTACTAACATAAGAGCATCCCTATATAATATTGATGGTAATTTACAGGATCGGATACGTTCACCTGTATTTTCTTCAATTAATAAAAAGATGGAATTGATTTGTGATCAGCAGGGAAAAGTTGAAATAAGCCCAATTTGGATATTCGATACTTGCCTTGATTTATTGAAAGATATTTTTAACAGTATTTTGTTTTAAAATTATTTTTTTGGGAACAAAATTGTCAATATTGGGTCAATATGTTTAGGAATTTCTACTCATCGTAATAGTTTTCTTTTATGGAACAAGTAAGAATTTTTTAAGCATTCAGACTAACCGGAAAACCTTATTGTAATTTAATTGTTTGGAACGATTCAAGAGCACTCGAGTTTACTGCCAAATGGAATTCAAGCCTTCCACTTAAGGTATTTTCATACACTAACAAAGATTATTAGAGGTTGTTTTTTTTCATTAAGTCTTCTAAAGTTCAATAACAGAGCAGAGATGCTAAAAGACTTCTGGCTTAGAACAACTCATGTTTCAATACGCCTTTCTTGGCTTTTAAATGAATCTAAACTTGTATTAATAAAAGTTTTCACTTAGTTACCAATTGACTTTTCTCAATCCTCGGCCCTTTTTGGAACACTTGAGACTTGGCTAGTTTGGAAATTAACTAATGGCGTTTCTCATATAACTGATATTTCTAGCGCTTCATCTACTGGTCTTTTCGATATTCTTACAGTTTTATTTGCCCTAAATTAGAAATCATGGAGTAACATAATACTTCGATTACTTGGCATAAATTCTTCATTGATGCCAAAAATTGTCCTTACACAGTAAAATTTAATTTATTTTGAGTGGAAAAATTTTAGCTAAAATAAATAGAGTCTTTTTCGGAGAAGAGATTAAAATAACCGCCATCGTTTTATAAGTTTATTATCCACAGGTAGCTGATCAACAGGCTGCATCATTTGGCTGTCTATGTCATTTTCCACTTGAGACCAAGCTTACACTTGGTACTGGACTGTTTCTCGACATTACAACAGGATCCAAATTAGTTCCTCGTATTACAGGTTTTGTTACACTTTACTTAGCTTTTATGGCACCGATGATTGGATGGGCAACTAAAGACAGAACCATCAATGTGTTCGAAATACAAGGACCCTTTTTATCGCAACGTATCAAAGAGTTTATGGCTTTGGGTTATTTTTTTCTTTATCGTTAGAAAGAATTAATGACCCTTCAATTATAAACACAATGATTTTAACACTTCATGAAAATTATTCCGATGAATCTATCTCTACTTTCGACAAAGAAGTTGATATTTTAATTATTTCAAGGCTTGTATCAGAGCGAGAAATTTAATCGAAAGCATGGCGTTCGAGTATGGTCGTTTTTTATTAAGATTTTACTGGCATTGGATCAAGTTACAAGATATTCGGGAACTAAAGCTAATCGATTCAATCAAGTAGTGACGATATATAAATTTAGGGCAAATGGAGGAATTGCAAATTCTAATTATCTTCTCCAATGTATCAGTGACCTTTGTAATATTCGCGTTATTCGTATGAAAGACACTGAGGGTACCTCTCATGGTGTAATGCTTCTATCCCAAATTACTCTCAAAAACTTTTTCAACAAGAGTTGTTGTTTAATAGATGTTGAATTTAAACCCCAAAAATTAGAAAACACCCATCCTTTACTTTTGCGTTGCAATGATTATCTCAAAAATTATTCTCCGTATTAGTTATATATTTTTTTATCATGTCCTTGTCTCTGGATTTTTGCATAAATTTTCTAGCTGTTCCGGTTATTAATTTCTAATCGATATTATGTTTGATTTTACTTTAATCGGCTCTGGTTGTTACCTAAACCCTGAAAGAGCTATTATTAACAATAATCCAAAGCTTTCCTCATTGAACAACCGTTTTATTTATTTTTGTCATTTTGAAGTGATATCAAAAGAAAATTTTAACGAAGTTATTGATTCTCAGAATATAGTTCTCCACTCCTACTTATCAAATAAATTCTTTAAAAAGCAAGTAAAATGTAAATCATTTTAGATATTTGTTTTGGTGGAATTTTTAAAAGTCTAACTTTTAAATAATTCTTCAGTTATACTATTAGTTTAGTCATTAATGTAAATATTAGTAACGTATCCTACTTCGGTATTACCTAAAATATAATTTATGTTTAACTTACTCTTGCTTATCACTGCAAGTAGTTACTGAAAAAATGAAAAAATTAACACAAAGATATGTAATAGCCTCACAACGACAAATATATGCATTTCTGACGCTGGTAGCTATTAAAAACATATATTCTTGCACTTTTAACCCTTTTTTATCAAAAATATAAGACGAACTATTTAAATGTCGTCCTTCTTATTTCCTCGTGATAAATTTAGAGTTTTTCATGTCAGTCAATGCAGAAATCAGGCGATATTTTAGGGGAACAAAGCAACAAAAAAAGCGATATCCACACCAGGCTCATTTAATTTTGGTTGGTATGTTCTTGTATTAGAAAGAACTGCCAATTCATCATCAGTATTACCATTTATTTCAGAGAAAGCCAATTGAAAAAAGCAGAAATCTACTCAAATCTCTTCGATGCCTTTTGAATTTGAGCTTTTTTAAAAAATGTTAAGAATGATATATTTGACTATTTTATGATTAATTCTCTACAAGATACATTGATTTACTTTATTCCACCAGATGAATTTCCTGTACCAATTAAGAACGATTAGGAAATACGGCAGACACTTGTTGGTAAAGGTAGTAGTCTTTTCTTAAAAACTCATGCTTTGTGGTGTGTTTCGAGTAATCAGGTGTTTTTACATTGCAGTGTTGTGTTAAATTTATTCAAAAGGTTAAAATGTCAAAAAAGCATGCAAAAATGGCAAGTCGTTTAGTGTCGGAAACCGTTACTGCCAAATCTAGGTGAGCATTAACACAAATTGTGATAATTCTTTTAGAAGTTTAAACAACTTTTGGATTGTATTAGATCAAAAAATCTAAAAAATTGTAAAGTTCAATAAGAGCTTAACATGTTTTACATCTTCCTCAAAAAAATTTAAGAATATAGCCGATTCGTTTACAATCTAATTTGACCGATTTCTTAAAGCAAAAAATAGTCATTTATAAACTCCGTAGAATTTTTTTCAAATCTTAAGAAACTATCAATTTAAGGATATCATCTCATGGGTTTCTAAAACTTTGAGCGAAACTTGTTTTATCATGGTTATTAGATCACTATTGTGATTCATCATTGTTGTAACATTATCGGTGAAACTCGAATGTAAGTAATCCTCTTAACTCCAATTATTGAAAAAATCGGTTACAAATATAAATATATAACCTCTATTGTCTCTATGCACAATATTTTAAAATATTAGGGAATATAGACAAGTATCGGCGATTTTCCGGTCGACCAGATGACTCATTGAATCGAATCACAAATTTAGCTTACTGTCATCATTTATTCAAGTGCCTGCCAATGATAACGTTTAATACTTCACCATCACTCTCTATTTCCGATTGCAAAAAAATGTGACATACTCTTTGAAGTTTTCATCAGAATTAGTAAGGCTTTCAAAAGTATTCCCTTTGTGCGTTTTGCCAGCCTTTGGAAGTATAATTATCCATAAAACTTATTAAGGACATTTTATGAATTAAAAAATCTTATTACAAATAAAAGATGCTGATAAAACAAAAGATACATTTTATATTATTGTATCTGCTCTTTTCCGTTTTATTTGTCCTACGAATGCCTTCGTGCTATAGCCGTTAATTCCACGATATTTTCAAATATGGTTCCTTCTAAACAATTTATTGTTAGTCTCTTCTCTTCTTCCTAACAAAATTTGTTCTTTTAAGCCTTGAAATCCATAAGCATTAACTAATCAACGAATATCTTAAATTACAAATGACCTTTCCTTCTTCTGTTCCTAAGCAATTGTTTTCACCTCGCGAAAAGTGTCCAGACAACTTTATCGATGCCTTGAGAGTAAAGATGAGCAAATTTAAAATAATGGATCGCTTAAATTAAAAAAAAGATTTTACACTTTGATCTGTAAAATATGTAAAATTATAAAATTTCATTAGTTTTTTTTAATTGAAAAGCAAATTTTCTTTCTAATTATGTTCAAAATTGTGATGTATTTTTAAACACATTGTGAGACAAATTACATGCGCATTGACTCTTAGTGTTGAATAAAAATTTAATTTTTTATTTAAAATGAATTTTTAATTGACTGATATAATCTGTAAAAGCTTAAAATATAATTTAGAATTAGAACCAATAAAAGTTAGAGAAGCCTTTGTCCACTTGGTTAATGCGAAGTTGCGCACTGACATTTGTATCTAAATCATTTCTAAACTTTTAACTGATAAAATATTCTGAATTTTTTAAATGTCAGTCCTTTCATTTTTGTTGTAACGCATGAAAATTAGCAATCTAAGCATGTATCATGTATTTAACGTCTCATAGTTCCTTTCTTGTACTCATACTTCATGCTCTCTTTTATTTTTTAAAGAACCAAACCCTTTATTATAAAGTTTAAAGAATTCGTAATTCATATTATCAGACAATTACGACATTTAAAAATCTCACTCTTTTTCCAAAGTTCGACTTATTTGGTTGTCTTTCACAATACAAAATCCCATTTCCATCGTTTAAAATTTTTTTTGCTTGATTGAGAAATTAATTTTTTGTCTGATTAAATGATACATTCATGATAAAACTCTAATTAATTCATCAAAAAAAAATTAAACACAGACTAATATAATATATCGATAGCAAAAATGACAATGCCAAATAACGCTTTTAAGTTATTTTTATCCTTTATTTTTTTATTCTGTAAATATTGATTATCGGAATATTTAAAATTTTGTTCAATTTCAGATTGAAATATTTAAAACAACTGAGCAACCGCGACAAAAACAATCCACACGCTTGCGCATTGAAATGATTTTATAAAGGATATTCTGTATTTAGTACGTAAGAAATGTTTTTTAAATGAATTTAGCTCTACTTAGTGCACAAGAATAATTCGCCTATTGGAAAAAGAGGGTGTACAGTTTACATAAAAAATGATCTCAAAGTTTTAGATTATCCCTTAAAATGAAAAATTATAAAAAAAATCCATATATTTTTTGGAATTACAACCATAAATCCTTCTTTTGTAATGTCCTTTAGCGATCCTAAGTATTCATTAAACTGGCTGATAAAATATCGGTTTAGTATTAAGACATTAAAATTAACTTTATAAAAAAAATTTATTCGTCGAAACATCTATCGTTTGTAATGGCAATAACTATTATATTTAACGTTGAAGTTAAGCTAAAGATTATTAACAAATTTAGCAGAAGAAGAATTTAACAAAATGTCCAAGGATATTACCATTCCTATATTTAAAATTACTTTCGTTCTTCTTCAAATTTTGTAAACTTTGTAGATGTAGTTTTTAATAATCATAATTAAATTAAATGAGACACAACACTTTTTTATTGTTTAACCTTAACATTGTAAAATATTTTTACTTAATAAAAAAAATAATATCTGATTGTACATATGCACTTAATAATAATGACTGAAGCCCTACGCTTAGCGTTCCGGTCATTGCTTTAGTGTCAGCAGTGGGATGCCTCAGGTTCGACTCCCCCAAACAGTGTCTTTCCTGGAAAATGTATGTTAATTGTCAATAGTTCTCGGCAACTTACGCCGCCTCTCTGTGTTCAATAAGCACATTGTATTGGTCCCTTCTCTAAAAATTCAGTAATATTACATTTGCACTGAAAAATAATGAGAATGGCTGAAACCTCGCGTATGGCGGTTTGGTCATTAAAATGATCATATTTATTTATTAAATTAAAAAATATATAACTTAAATTTAACTTGATTTTTTTACTCTCAGTTATTGCGCATTCGCCATTTAAATGCTGAAGATAAGGAAAATTTTGAAGTGAGTTTCTGAACATTTAAACAAATTGTTACTGTATTTTTTTTCATCACGAAAAATTTGGCAAAAAATAGGTTAAAAAACGCTATAATCAGTCATAAAATTTAAGTCGCTTTAATTCGGGAATATCAAAATTATTTGAGGCGGTATTTTATTTACAGTAACAACGATAATATTATTCATAAGTTAATTAAAAACAAGAAATCGCTTTATTGGTGTTAACGCTTGATTCAGACATGTAAAACTTTTGTTAAAAATAAATCCTTTTTCTTGCGTTACTTTTTTCTGTTAATAAAATTTTCCTGAACTTTCGTAGGATCTGTTTTTCTAATGATTTTGTATTGACTTACCTTAAGTGCCGAAATGATATCTAATAAATTTGATGGTATAAAAAATTTTTGACTTTAAATCGGGAAAGCTAATTTTCTTCAACCCATTCAATGCGACATGATGAAGAGCGTCGTCATATACTGCATGGGCTATATAGAAATTTGTATGCTTTATACTCGCACTGACAAATAGTTTCGCTGATACAATGATGAATAGCAAGTATTGTAGTCCTAGTACCATCTGTCACGTGACCCTATGTCTGGTCTGTGTTGAACTGCTTCTGCGCACTACGGGTTGCAGTGAATTGTGGCCATTTTTATTGCGCATGGTAAAGTTTTAAGTAAAATAATGACAAGAAAGCGTACTTTCACAATTGGTGAAGTTCATTAGGCTCTGTTTGATAGTGACAGCGATGAACCAGAAAGTGACAAGTGTGAAAGTGATGAAAAAACTGCTTACAAGAAGGTTTCGCGTTTTTCACAAGAAAGGAGTACGCCGCGAAGTGACAAAAATAAGCTCCCAGTGTCCATCGCAGCCGACACTGTGTCCGCCGGTAGACTGTTTTCGCTTGTATCATACAAAAATACACTACTGGGGTAAAAATGGCAGAAATAAATGTTACTGGTACAATAATTGAGTGTCTTATGTGCGTTTATTACACTTTTCACAAATTTGAAATAAATTTAATTTTCTTCAATTTTTGACAATATCTACCCCACAGGGGTGAATAACATTCGGCATAGCACTGAAGGGGTTGATTAGCTCATACGAAGTTTATTTGATCCGAAAATCTTACTTTAGAGATGGTCCTGATAGTAATGCCAGTCTCACGGAGCAGAAACATGACAATTAGGGTATGGAGATCGATTACTCTGACGATTATGGCAACTATTAAATAAGATTAATAAACCATTATTGTTATTTTAAAAATTTTACTTTTCAGCCAAAAATGATCCCCTTGAGACCAGATGCCCTCACCTTAGACTAAATAAACTTCTTTCGGACAATCTCGAGTTCTTTGAAAAATACAGTTTAATTTTGTTCGTTTATTGATTTTTTACATCGAAATATTATTTTAAATAAATCTTTTGAGTTAACTTATTTTAACTGCAAAAATTGAAGTAAAAAGTCGATGTAAAAAAATTTCACTGATTTATTTCACCTTTTTTACGTTTGCAATTCAGTTTACATGGTTATTACATGGTGATGGTATAACATTTAATATTTTATATAATTTTATCGTACAATTTTAGAAGAAGAAAATTATGATTAACTTTCATACATGCAAATATCTTCATCGGAGAAAAAATCTTGCGATCTTACTATCGACAATGCAACGGTGTACACAAATGTTACATTATTAAATTTAATACTGTCTAATAAAATTTTTTGAAAATATTCATTTTTTTAAACATTTTCGGCAAACATAATGCATAAGTGTTATCAGAACCATTTTTCCTTAAATTCAAATTTTGAAAAAAAAATTAACAAGAAATGAAAAACAATTGCCATAATGGACATGTTTTTGCCCTTTGAATTGATAAAATTATTTCTCTCGTGCATACTTGATATCGAATGGTAAAAAAATCATGATTTGAGTCAGGATCGACATTATCTACTATTTGAGCGCAGCCACAACGTAGAAAATTAAATCTGAATATTTAATTGACTAACATAGAGAACACGAAATACAAGATGTCTGATCGAGACATTTATTTCTTAATAAAAATTAATTTTGGTTAAATTTTAAGAAGTTATCTAATTTTTAAAAGTTGATATTTATCGTTCAGACTGTTTTTTTCAGTGCTATTTTTAACGTCGTTTTTATGGGATAAATTTTACATGACTATGGTTGACATTTTAATTACGAAATTTAACGATATCACAATCATAAAATATTTTGATTTTGTAAAATTTAAATTTTTTTAATTTTTCATAAGGCTAGAAAATAGTTAAAAATACAAAAGTATACTGAAAGAATTTTAAATTTATCAGTACACCGAAGTTTGAAAAAATCCTATCTGGATTTATCTTGGAAATGGTTTGCTAGCTCAATGCTTTTGAAACCCTGAACCTTATTTCGAAAAATTAATATTTATGCAATATTTACTTATCTGGCAAAAAATATGTCACTTCTGGTAAAACACACACATTATTGAGGGATGTAAAATATTTTTAATTAACGTGTATTTTGCCCTCAAACAAGCCATTATAAAGGGCAAAAAAACAAAAAATAAAAATGATACCATGAGATCACGACTAAATCTTAATCGTTTATCTTAAATAGAAGCTTATATTCTAAAAATTATTTTGATTAACACTAAAATAATCAATTAATTAAAAAAATACTTAAACTAATTTTTTCGCAAAATAAATTTTATACTTATTTACTTGTTAACCCAAAATAAATGGAGTCCATCCAAATAAAGTATTCGACACCTTTATTACCCTTCAATCTTTATTGCAATTATATTTTTTGATTGCTTTTTGCCTTATTAACACACAAATTGTTTATCATTTTACTTTTGGCACTAAATTACAAGGATATTCAAGGAAATTATCTGTTTGTATCCTAGCAATGGCTACAGTTAAAATCAGATATTTTTAAACGGATTCTTTCCCTTTAAATTATTTCTATTTTTTTACATGTTGAAATTATTTAGGAAAGTGTTGGAACATATTTCTAAAAAAATTATGAAAAATGCAATGAACGATAATATTTGATAGACGATATTTTAGAGATAATTTTTTTTCATTTTTTCAAAAAAATAGTTTACCAAAATAAAATAAATTATGAAATTTTAAATTATTATGTGTGTTTATTTGTGTTAAATATTCCCCAGTTATCTTATCGTTGTTGTTATTTTCAACCAATTAATCAGCGTCGAATGTTCTTATCAGTCTTGAAAAACTATAAAAGGCGGGATTAGTCGATTGGAAAGTTTGATTATGTTGGTGATACTATTCATTGTTTGACATTTTCTCATAATTTAGGTCGTCTTTGGAGTTCTGGGAACTGCATTTTCTCAAAGGGTCTTCATGCAATGCAACCACATTGATTTGAGAGGTGTTACTCGTTCCGATAAAATACTAATTTTGATGAAACTTACCGATCCTAATGGGGCAACTACTTGGGATGGGGATTTTTTTTTTAAAACTGATACTGATGTTGTATGGAGAATTGAAAGTTCTATATTAGAAAGAAGTCCACAACTGGTCGATCTTGATTTCAGTAAAGTAATGTTGTGATGTTATTAAAGACTTATCATGTACAGATAAGAAGTCCTAAACACCCAGACGTTAACGTCAATGCTTCTTTGTTTCTGGGTGACCTTAATCCTAATTCGGTTTTTATTAAAACATTCAAAATCGGACGATTTTCTTTTCAACTCGGAAATTGTGTTTCTGTTGATACACCACGTTGGGGGTGTCTCGTAGGAGAATCAGCTTTTCCTCGGGTATGAAAAATTTTAATTATCAAAGTTAACAAGAGGTCTGTATCAAAACTTAAATTTGTTTCTTGTTTCCAATTCAAAACAAACTGTTAGTTTACAATTATACGACGAAAATTTGTTGACACATAAACTTGAGTTGTCATTAGAGGCAGATGACACATATTCTGCCTCTCTTATTGTTCCAAAGGCGTTGGTAAGTGTTCTTTTGATTAATTTTAAGAATATATTCTCGGCTCATGGGACGAGTTTGGTCTCTTTATCAAATGGTTCTCAATCGGCTGTAAACACGACGATCGTTCGTCCAAGTTTTACTCTTAAAGTTATTCCAATTCCAATCGACATTTCTCAAAAGAATCGGGTATTTCATATTTTTTTAAAAGAATTTGCAATTCTTTGAAATTGGTGGAGCACATTACAGTTTAAAAAGTCAAGAAAACAATGGATTATTAACTGGATTTTGTGGTAAAAGTTCAGTGTCAAGTGTTGGATGTGAACATATTAGTGTATTTGCACGTACTTCAACACATCACACAAATACAAGGGTATTTACGGTTAATTCATTTTTCCTGGGAAACTCAGTAAATTTATCGATATATCCTCAGCCCATTTTCCTAGCGGTAAATTCTAGAATTTTAATTGATAACCTCATACCTCGACCTGAAGTAATATTGTCTGAAACGACATTTAATCTTAACGACCTTGAACGAAATCCCGAGACCATCCTGGAAAATAATGGACATTTCCTAGTCTTCACTCTTCAAAGATCACTACAGAACGTAGGTTTATCCATCATATAGTGGTATGTTAAAACTGAGTTTATAATTCACATCCATGGTATTTCTGACTTTGTAGAATCATTCAAATCCTTTACTTTATATTCAATCGATTCTTCAGAGGAAGATGTTATTCGGATAGAAAATAACGCTGTTATTGCTAAAGGATATGCAACTTCTCAGGTATCAATATTTTTTGCTATTTTCCTTTTTGTAATTTCAGAGAACAATGAAATTGTTTTATTGCAAGGGTTACCGCATTGTCCGTATATTTAATTTATTATCACCTACTGCAGGAAATCTATTTCCAGATGAGTTTCTCAGACATTATCCCAACGAGAATCTTCAATTAATTACCTTTCAGACCTCAATTGGGGAGCAGAAACTTTTCGAATGATAATTTTTTGGGGATAAAAGCAATTAATAAATTTTACCATTTTGAAAAGTGTTATTTGAATTATTATTTTTTCCTTTTTTAATATTAAAAGTGCATAATATTTTTTCGATAGGATTTAAAAAAAATCGCCTGATTGAACAAAAGAACCTTCTGTGAGTTAATAGGCCCCATAAAGTTAAAGTAACTGGAGCGCCTGCCCTGTATTGTGTCATTTTTATTGACAATAATTTAATCCGAAAAATATCTTGAATATTTTTCTGCTATTTAAAAAAAAAGTTTATTATTGTAATAATAACGTATAAGTCGTCACTTGTGGAGTAATGTTCCATTTAAGTTTTAGAATTATCGTTTGCAATTAACTATTTTTTATTTTTTTCCAACAAAATGTCTTGAGGGGAACACATAAATTGAATAAATAACTAAGTATAATAATAATAATAAGTTGCGTCCCCTCGTTACCTACCTCCGCCACCTAACGCAGTATCGTAACACTTACCTTAATAATTTAGTTTTTTTTTTCTTGAAATATTTATTTTAAACGAGGTGTGTGTTAAGCTGTAGCAAGCGCTCCTCTTCGACAATATTCGCAGACCCTATTAAGCACAATATGGCAGTTAACTACACTTTGCTTTTTACATATTTTGTGATTTCTTGAACCTTGAAAATAATAATTTCGCTTAATAAGGGATTAAATTTGATGTCAGAATATGATGTTTGAGAAAGTTTTTGAAAACATTTATGATAAAAAAAATCGATTCCCATAAAAAATAAAATGTTGTTGATTAATTTTCCATTAACATTGTGAGTTGAGGTATAAAGTATTTTTTTTCTAATTGTGAATATTTAGAAGTTTTAATGATGATTTATTCCCACCATCAAGAATAGACAAAAACTTCTATCGAATGCATTTATTTACCTTTGAGGTTATTACAAGATATTTATCAAAAAATTTTTTATCTAAAGATCATAGTTGTCAAAAATTCTTTTTTTTATCAATTGGCTCAAGTTCTAAAGACTCCTGCATCAACGCTTCAAAAGCCAAAATATTTTACCTGAAACCTATCAATCTTTCTTTGACCTTAAAATCTGATTAATTTACTTGAATGCCTCTTTTTTGAATAAAATAAAACAAGTTAGTCAAAATAATTCTCTTTCCCAAAAATGAGAACATTTTTAGATTTTGAAAGTCTTATTATGTTAATGTGACTACCTAATTATCAAATATATAAAATCCAAAACAGTTTTGATTACTCTTTGTTCACACACGATGATCATGCGCTGTAAGTAACAATGTACGAGACAATACAAAATAAAAATAAACTAAAATATTAAAACTAAAACAAACCACAAGATAATTAATTCTGGATATTTTCAGCGTTACAATTCTAACTCAAACATAAATCCAATTCAATGTTTTGGCCTTTGCAAAGGATTTTCTGCTTCTTTGCTTGAAAATAAACTTTAATCTGTTTAGTCACTTTTTATTGAGTAAACTCTCAATCTTTTAACATCAGAGGTCTCAAACTCACATTGCTCCAAGAACCAAGTGATGACTTCGAATGTACCTCGTAGGCTGCATTGCCAAAACTTGTTTAAAACAATAAAAATAAATTAAAATGACAAAATAATAAGAACGTAGAGCTTTATAAACTTTTTAAAATCTATCTATCAAAAATGTAATATTATCAATTTAAGTACCGCATTTGGCGTATCTTTATTTTGTTAACTTAGGTTTCACTCACTTTCTATACTGACTGCTCACCTGGTTGAGTTTTGCGTCTACAAAGGCATCAATATTAGGCTTGATTTTATGAAAAGAAACCAATCTCAGTGTTGCTTTTTAAATTTCAAATACTGACAATAGAATAATTGAAAAATGTAATGTAAATTTTTATAAATTTGTACATGCGTCGCCAACGGCACCAAACGCCTTTGCCGGCAGCGTGTTTAAGACCCCTATATTGAATGAAATCAAGTTAAATCAAACCTAAATAATACAAAGAATATGATTTTTTAAATTGGTGATCATGAGAATTGTGTAAAACAAAAACGAAAATAAGAGAACAATGAATGGGTAACAGCATACAAAATTACAAGGAAAATTGGTCAAAGTAAAGAGTGCTTCATTCAATAAAAATGAAATTTTATTTAACGATAAAAAACGAAGAACCATGATAATTCATGCGTTTTAAGTCAAAAATGTATCGAATAAAGAAAATTTTCGGCCATGTTCACAAGGACTCGGATTTTTTTTCTAAGTTAGAAAATTTGGTGTTTTCAGATAAAAAATTATTTTTTTCGGTATAATTTGTATTTTTTTATTTTATTCGGAGGTCTACATTTAAGAGCTACATTTTCGAGTATTGTTCGTTCCAAGAAAGAATCGTTAAAAATCCTGTTTTTATTAATGTTTACAATAAAAGCGTAAGGTGTTGTCATACAAACTAAATATGAGGTAATCAAGAGATATATTTATCAACATTACGAAGGATATTAAATTGGTGATTTTAGAGCATTTTATCCTTGTGGTGTCGCTAATTTTGTTTATGAGTGCTGATGGTGAAAAATTTAATAAAAGTCCTTTTTCGTTAGAAGATTAGCACATTATGAAAATTATTCAACTATGTTTCAATAAAGTGCTCAATAGATGAGCTATTGAGAGCCAATATTATACATAAAAAAGTAAAGTTGACGTTAGCATCATTATATGGAGTAGACCTAAGATTTGAGTGTTTTAGGTGACAGATTACAAAATCAGTTTACTTCGCATGTATAATTTTTTCAATAGCATTCAAGAAAAAACATTTTAATCTTGAACTCTCGATAGATTTACAGAAATTAAATTAGTTAAATTGATAAAGTCAATATATCTATGACACTTTTTTAAAAATATTTTTTCAATCCTGAATAGTATAAAAATGAGCTTTCAATTACAACCATAGAATAACTTTAAATTCTAATATATTTAATATATTTTCAAAGGAAAATGGTTAAAATATACGACCGATTTGATGAATTGACAATATATAGTGAGATGGGTTAGTTAAAATTTATATTAAAACTACTTTAAAAATGTACGATGATGAAAATAAGAAAAAAGATGTATAAAATCTCATTGATCATTAACAATCATAGGGGTGAGGTCGAACTAACAGTGAGAATGTTGGAATTATGCGTTTAGAAGAAATATTTCGGTTTATTAAACTTGCAAACAGTGTAAGGATCCTGTATAAATCCCAAATTTCATCATTTTTTAAGTTATGTTTAAACCAGTTTATGAGCACTGAACTCATACTCGAAATAAAGATTTAAAACTAATTTGCAAATATTTATAAAGATAATGAAACAGCTTAATGACTTGATAAATGATTGAATTAACTTGGTCAAGTTGAAACTTATGTATATCAAAGAGTTTAATAACATTGCAAATGGGTTGAACAGTGAAAAAAGCTTTTTGAATGTGATTTATTAAAGATAAGTTATAAAAACGTCAGAAAAAAAATAAAAGGGATAGGAAATAACGGATGTGATAATTTTTTTTTATGATTGATGGATAAAATAAAATTTATGAAACAAAGATTAAAATCTATTGCTAAATAAAGTATTAACAATGAAAACAATACGATTTGAGCTACCATAAACGATACCAGAAACTATTGAAAGATCCTTATAAAATTTTGAGGGTAAGGTAAGATGAGAACTTTCGTTACTCATTGAACCTTGATTAGTTGTTTTACTTACAGTAAAATAAAAGGTCTAAAAAATAATTGATAGAGAAATATCCATAGCTCTTTTTATTGTTTTCCAGTATTCTAGAGGCAAATTTTTGAAAGCAATTATGAAAAGTAGTATTACGAATAACCTTTGGTAATTAAAAAAAATACAGTGGAAGCCACCCGATAAAATGCATTCCAAACAAAAATTGAATCAGAGAAATTCTGTTTTATTTCTTTTTCCAGACTTTCCAAATCTCTCAATGTTGTGTTGCCGACTTTTTTGTTGTCAAAATATTTTTCTAACTCAAGAATAAAATTTTCTTCATCGCCTAAAGAAGTTAAAATAATTTAACCTAAGATTGAGCTTTTTTCAGTGTTTTGTGAGGAAGCACAATTTACACATTGACATCTGTATTAGAATTAAATTTACATCATTTGATAGGACTCAAGGTCACGTCTGCGTAACTTTTCTGGAAAAGCCATGTCAATATAGGTGATCGATATTTCCTCATTCTCTTCTACATCAACAAGTGTGTAGATTCGAACGATACCTCCAATTAAGAAAGAACGAGAGCAATTTGGTTGGCAGCTATGATTTATAAGAGAAAATTTTCGGTACATTCCGACGCATATTGTTAGAGTAAAATAATACCAACATTATCAGAAAAGTATGTACTGATTCCCACCGCATTAAGTTTAATTGTAAGAAGTTTCTGCAAAATTTTAAAATCATCAGAAAATATTGATAAATAAAGTCTTGTTTCTAGAAGGGTTTTGGTAACTTCTGTTTTATCAGCATCAGGAATAAGTTTGGCATCACCTTGGAAAAAACCTTCTAAAGGCTCTATTTTACAACATTTTTGCAAGATACAAAGCCTGCCTATCAATCGAGTAATAACGGTAGGAATTCCATTAAACGATTGAAGTAGGCCACATTCTAATACGTGAATGTCTTTGTCTTTTTTCTCACATTCTTTTGAACAATAGCTTATTTTTTCACAAACAGAACACTGAAATAGCTCAATTGGATACATTGGAATAGAACGACCAATAGATTCGACAAAACAACAGGCACATACATCATAAACCCTATTACGGTTGACGCAAGCAGCAATATAGGTTTCCTCCAATAACTTTTGGCCAGCTAATATCTTTTTAACAACTTTTAATCCCCTTCCTTTACTTTCAGTGTATGATTCAGAAAGAACATTTGGCTCAAGTTCCATCGCTATCGGTACGCATTCTCTAAAATAATGGTGAAAATATCGTTAGCAATGGTTTCTCTGCAGATAAAAGAAAACTAGTTTTTTCAATTTATAAGACTTATCAGTTCAATAAAATGTTTTTTAATATTTACTTGGGATCAATAATAATTATATTTATTGTTTTTACCTGCTTCAAAGTTATATCAGTATTGCAAAATAAAGATTTTTTTAAAAGAAAACAAAATTTTTAAAATATAGTTAAATACAAAGATTTTTTTTTACCAATTGATAGCTTATTTATTGGCTTCTAAGCAAAAGATATTTCAAAAAATTAGTTAGCTAAGTCTGATGTCGCGGAAGCTTAGAAAATGATAATAATAGTAATTAGCTATAATCTACGATTAGTCACGTGGTTAACTCAACATTACATCCCCTTTGACTTTTTAGGTAAGATGGGAGAAATTCTTTGTAGCGGCCAAGTGGCACAATATAATTAAGCTATAATTACGATTAGCTACGAAGTTATTAATTGCGACTACAGTTGCCCCCGATAAATTCAAAGCTAGTCGAATGTGATTCCATGTAGACGGGTTTCAAACGGTCGATTGTAACGGATTCATCCTTGCCATTGACGCGGATTTTGAGGGTCTTGTCTCCATGTTTTATCACTTTGAATGGTCCTCGATATATTTTCTGTTGCCCAAAGGCAATTGTACAGTCTTTAAGAAAAACCAATTCTGAAGTTAGATCTTTTGGGCTGTTGAAATTTATTTTTCCGTGTTGTGATGTTTGTTTGAGGGAAACCCTATCAATTATTTCTTGTAGGTTCTGAAGAAATTCCGTATGGAGTGTTTCGTCTTGATATTTCATAATAAAGGTTCCCAGTACAGTGATTGGGGATAAAAATATTAAATCGGCTGAAGAACAACCAATATCCTTTTTCACGGCAGTTCTGATACTTAAAAGTATTCAAGGTAATTCATCGAGCCAATTGCCGGATGTGAGTTTAGCTCTTAGTGTTGTTTTCAAGTGCCGATGAAAATGTTCAACAATCCCATTTGCTTAAGAATGATAGGAAGTGGTATTGTGATTCTGTGTTCCAAATAAGCAGTTTATTTCTTTCCACATAGATAAAGTAAATTGCCGTCCTCTTTGAGAAGTAATGTGAGATGGGACCCCATAACGTGAAATCTATGAATTTATGAGTGTCCTTGCACATTCTCTAACTGATGTATCTTTTAAAGCAATAGCTTCGAAACATCTTGTGTATCGATCAACAATAGTGAGTAGATGGGTATATCCTCTACATTATAGCAATGGTCCGACAATATGGATGTGTATATGGTAAAAACGGTTTGGAGGGAGATTGAAAGGTTGCAAAGGAGCTTTTGTGTGTTTATGAATTTTTCATGTCTGACATGCGAAACTTTCTTTTTCCCATCGAGTTACGTCTTTGTTTAATCCCTTCCATACAAATTTATTTGTACTAAGTGATTTTGTTTTTCTTATGGATGGATGTGATAAATAATGTATTACATTAAAAATTTTTCATCTTCAAGGAAGAGTAACGATTGCTCGTGAAACTGATATGGAAAGATCGCATAAAAGCTTGTGTGAACTTCTTTCGATTGATAAACTTTTTATCTTAGACTATTGTCAGACGAATATTGATTCATTTCCTTGTCTTCCAGTTTGGCTATTGCATGTTTTAAAAAGTCTAAATTATCCGATTCGGTGGTCACTTTATTAATAACTATGCGGGATAATGCATCTGCCACTGTTTTGTTTTCCGGAAATATGTCTGATTTCCGTTGTGAATTCTGATATTTCTGAGATTTGACTTTGTTGGCGTGCTAACCATGCATCAGAAATTTTTGAAAAAGCGAATATAAGAGTTTTGTGGTCTGTATAAGCTGTAAAATGCCTGCCTTCAAGGTAATACCTAAAATGCCTGATGGATAAATACAGTGCTAAGAGTTCCTTGTCGAACGTGCTGTATTTTTGTTCATTTCTTCTAAGTTCTCTACTATAAAAACTTAGAGGTTTCCATGATCCTTCAGTGAATTGTTCCAGGACGGCACCTATTGATGTGTTCGAAGCATCTGTCGTGAGAGCAAGATGTGCGTCAAATTTTGAGTATGCTAATAATGAGGACTTTGACAGCGCAGTTCTAGCCTGTTCGAAGGCTAAGTCCATTTCGGCTGTCCATGTTAAGATAGAACTTTGTAAATTAACGGCTGAATAAAGTGGTTTCATGATTGATGAAATTTTTGGCAATAATCTATGATAAAAATTAATGATTCCAACAAATTGTTGTAAATCCTTTTTTGTTTTAGGCAAAGGATATTGTTTTATTGAATCGACATTGCTGCTAGGAGGAATAATGCCTTTCGAACTTATTGTACAACCAAGGAAATCAATACATTCGCGTCCAAATTTACACTTTGTACTATTGATTATTAGACCGTTTTTTTGAAGTCTGTTGAATAAAATCCTAAGATGGGTGAGATGT
Organism: Oryzias curvinotus; assembly: GCA_023969325.1. Taxonomy (NCBI): domain Eukaryota; kingdom Metazoa; phylum Chordata; class Actinopteri; order Beloniformes; family Adrianichthyidae; genus Oryzias; species Oryzias curvinotus. The sequence continues at coordinate 36,340,241 of CM043721.1, forward strand.
TCTTCCTTTGTTTTACTAACGATAAGGATGTCGTCTAAGTAGACAAAAACAAAATTAAGATCTTGCGTTATAGAATCCATAAAACGATGAAAAGTTTGAGCCGCGTTTTTTAAACCGAAATGCATACGCAAAAATTCAAATAATCCAAAAGGGGTTATTACGGCAGTTTTTGGAATGTCTTTTTCATCTACGGGTATATGATGATAGCCTCGTACCAAATCTAATTTTGAAAATATTTTAGATTCACAAAGATTTGAAGAGAAGTCATGCATATGTTGGAGGGGGTAACAATCTGGTATAGTTATATTATTTAGTTTTCGATAGTCACCGCAGGGTCGCCAACCACCGTATTTTTTTGGAACCAATTGTAGGGGAGAAGACCAAGGACTATTTAAACGTCGAATGATTCCTAACTGTTTCATTTTTTTGAACTCAGTTCTTGCTATCTCGAGTTTTTCAGGAGGCAACCTTTTTGCTTTGGAATGAACCGATGGACCGTTAGTTGAAATGTAATGCTTTGCCGTATAGGTACGACCTTTTTGAATAAATTGGGCTTTGTTAAATTTTGAAAATTGGCCAGGAGTCGACAATATTCATCAATATTTTGAGAGATGGAAACTAATTGTGGAACATTGGTTGTAACTGAACCGCAATTGATGGTTTCATAAGTTTTTTGGTCAATCATTGTTTTTCTTTTTAAATCGACCAATAAGTTATTGCTTCGTAAAAAATCAGTCCGAGCAGAGGTTGGACCACGTCAGCTAGTGGGAAGATCAAATTAAAGGATCGCTTGCCGAACTTCAGCTTTACATGGCGTGTTCAATAGGTATTAATTTTTGAATGGTTTGCATCAGTTAAGAACTGAAATTTTTTTATATTCATTCTATCACAATATGAAGCTGGGATCACACTAACTTCCGCCACTGTATCAACTAGAAATATTCTCTTAGATATGTTTTAAACTCGATAAAGGAGGAGTTTGCTTCGATTTGTTATGGTAATATTCGAAAAGTTTTTTGTTTTAGGTGTATCGTGTAAATATGTACAAGGCTTGATGAATTATATGGCATTTGAGGAAAATCTTTGGCGATAGAAACACCAATTTGAATTTTGGTTCTCATATTGTGGAGGGATATATTTTCTCTGTCGGAATTGTAACTTTTGAACTTTAACAGCCTCTATGGCATCAACAATCATTGTTTGGAATCTTGATAGGAAAATTAGATCCGCTCGTTAACCATAATATTAAGGTCTGAAAAATCTTCTTGTGACACGAGCGGCCTGATGTCATCAGGTAAGGATCGAAGAAATATTTCTTCAAATAGCATCCAAGATGTATGTCCTGCTGCCAATACTCTCATTTCAGCTAAAAGTGATGATGGTTTTAGATAATCAAGAGAGTTTATTTGAAGGAGTCTTGTATCTCGTTCTCGTCTGCTTGACCCAAAGGATTGGAGTAGCTATTTTTTAAGTGACTCATATTTATTGAATGTAGGTGAAATGCTGAGAAAATATATCAAGTGGAAAACTGTTTGCTGATCTAGTGAAGATACAACGTAATAATATTTTGTTTCATCTGAAGTTATTCCTCTTATTGGAAATTGAGCTTCTGCTTGAGAAAACCATGCCCCAGGGTGATGGGTCCAAAATTTTGGTAGTTTTAGTTACACTGCATTAATTTCTAAATCCATTATTGCTAGTTTTGCAATATTTCGGAGTCACCAATTTGTAGCGGCCAACTGGTACAATATAATTAAACTATAATTACGATTAGCTACGAAGTTATTAAATGCGGATACATTCTTGATTCAGAGGTTAGAGTAAATCTATGCTGGTTTCGTCACTGTTTCCTGGCTTTTGTCTATCCATCGTTTATTTGTCAATCCGACCACCTGTATCAAATTTGAAGGTTTAAGAATCTTTTTCAATGACTTTGAAAGGCCCCATATATAGCCTCTGCAATAAAGAATTTTTGTCGCTCTTTCGAAGGAACACGAAATTACAGGTACGCAAATCTTTTGGAATTCTGTAATTCATTTAATTTGAGTGTTTTTTAGTTTTGGTAGGGGTCAATCAATCCACTTTTTCTCTTAATTAATGAAGAAAGTTTGATGAATGATTCTGATGAGAAGATAGACTAAAAAATTCTCCTGGGACGGTTATCGGGTATCAGTAAACCAGTTCGGTCGAACTACATTTAAATCTTCTTTTACTGTAGTTGTAATTCCCTAGCATTACCCATGGCAGTTGATCGAACCATTTTGCATCACTTAACCTTGCTTTAAGGGATGAGTTGAGTTGTCTATGGAAACGTTTAACTAAACCATTGGCTTCAGGATGGAGACAAGTCGTATTAAAAAGTTGAAATTTAAGTGCACTAGAAAGTTGTCGGAACAATTCTGCGGAAATTGGGGGCCTCTAACTGAAGACATTTCACAAGGAACTCCCAATCGACAAATCCATGTATCGATTAAAGTTCGAGCACAAGTTTCTGAGGACGTGTCAAATAATGGGATCGCTTCAGGCCAACGGGTGAAACGATCTACAACTGTTAATATGTGTCGGAAACAGTTTGAAAGCGGTAACGCACCCACAATATCAGCATTCAGGTGTGAAAATCGGGTGCTTGGAACCTTAAATACGCCTCGGGGAGCTGTTACGTGAAATTGTATCGTAGAAGCTTGGCAAGGTATGCACTGTTTGTCCATAACTTAGCATCCTTTATGAGGTTCCGCCATTCAAACCTTGATGAAATTAATACTCTAGTATCTCTAACGTCTGGATTTGACAGACTATGTTGAGCGTAAAATTATCTTTCCCCAATTTATAGGTATAATTTGTCTAGTTTTTCCCTGTGATTCATCCAAGAAGTGTTTTTTGACGAGATCCAAATGGGTTGCCTTGTAAAGATAATGAAGAAGGAGTAAATCAGATTTCTTTGATTTATTCGTCAGACTCTTGGTCTAACGCCATTTTTCATGATCTATTCCCTTAACATCGCTATCTAATGTTAAAGTTTGCACACAAAACAATGCATCCTCCATTAAATTACCTTTTCCCTAAATATGCTTGATACTATTCGTAAATTCGGATATGAATGATAAATTTCTTTATTGTTTAGCAGTCTACATATCTGAAGTTTTAGATAATTCGAAACAAAGTGGTTTGTGATCAGATAAAGCAGTAAAATTTCGACCTAAAAGACAGTGCCTGAAGTGTTTTATTGATAAATGCAGAGCAAGTAGTACTTTATCAAAGGCACTGTATTTTAATTCAGGTTGACGTAACTTGCGGCTGAAAAACCCAAGTGGCTTCCAACACTCATCAATATATTGTTCCATTACGTAACCAATCGCACAATAAGAGGCATCAGAAGTTAATGATAATGGAGCATTTTTTTGAGGAAATTAAAGTAATATAGCATCAGCCAAGGCTCTTCTTGTCGCTTCAAAACTCTTGCTTGTATTGGATGACCAAGACAATTCGTTATTAACTTAATTGAGCATTTGATTTTAGGTTTGTGTCAATTCAGCATCTCAGGGATATAAGGATGGTAAAAATTTACCATTCTTGAAAATTCTTGTAATTGCTTTGAGTTTTCAGGTCGCGGAAAAAGATAAATGGCTTTGACTTTTTCCAGTAAAGGTACAATTTCCTTCTGTGTAATTAGATACCAGATAGAAGTAATCGAATCTTTGCCAAACTCGCATTTATCTTTATTTATGATAAGACCAAATTCTTGCAGGCGACAACAAAATATTCTTAAGTATTGGAAATGTTGCTCTAGAGACTGACTAAAAATTAGTATATCGTCTAAGAATACAATAATAAAGTCTAGATCGCGAAAAACAATATCTATCAGACGTTGGAACTTTTGTTCCGCGTTCCTAAGCCCAAACGGAATTCTTAAATACTCGAAAAGACCAAAGGATGTGATGACTGCTGTCTTTGGGATATCTTATCTGATTGAAATTTGATGATATCCTCGTGGAAGATCTATTTTAGAACCGATTGTGCTGTTTGCGAGTTGATTTGAGAAGTCATGTATCTAAGTCAACGGATATCTGTCCCGAACTGTCAAGGTATTTAGACGCCGGTAATCTCCACATGGCCTCCAACCATTATTTTGTTTGGGAACTAAATGTAATGGAGACACCCATTGACTGTCGGATCTTCTGACTATTCCAACTTCTTCTAATTTTAAAAATTTGGCCTTGGCAATTGGTATCTTTTTAGAAGATTAACGTCAAGCTCTTGAATGAATAGGTGGACCATTCGTAAAAATATTATATGTGACCTTTTGTTGATAAACAAGAGCAGTAAATTCAGGAAAAAAATTTTTTGAAATTTGTTAAGGATTTTATTAAAATTATCCATAACAGGCGATAAATGCTTTAAGGATGCTTGTTTACTTTCAACATGGCAACCCTTAATGACATCAAAAGTTTTTGGATTGATAAGTTTGCCACCATTTATGTCAACAAGCAAATTATTAGATCGCAAGAAATCTGCTCCAAGTAACGGTTGTGATACTCCTACGATTATAAATTTCCGGTCAAAGTGTTGTTTTCCCAGTCTTAATGGAATAGATATACTTCCACGTGTGGGTAAAGATTTGTTGTTGGCAGAGCTAGTAATTGGAGGTTTTGGAGTGAATTTTTTAGTTTTGAAGCCGAAACTGGTATGACACTAATTTCTACTCCAGTGTCGACTTGAAATCGACGTCCAGATAATTTATCCCACAGGTACACTAATGGTTTCTATGTGGAACTATGAACACAGTTAAGTTTAAGCACCGTGTCAAGGTTTTCTGAAATGAATGAGCAAGGTTTTTGACATTTAATGGCTTTGTTCAAAAATTAGAGTAATTATAACAAAAACCTTTGTTCAATTGTGATGCTGATTTTTTGATATGTTTGTGGGGAAAGGAACTTTGTCTGACTACTTCAAGGCTAATATTATCTCGTTTAGCCATCCAGACGGCGTCAGCAAATTCGCCCAGTTTGTTTAAGTCATCAAAACTCTCGTTAGCAAATTGTAATCGAATAATTATAGGTAGACTACGAATGAAAATTTCTTCAAAGAGCATGCACAAAGTGTGACTGCCGGCAAGCGCTCTCATCTTTGCAAGGTGAGTAGATGGTTTTTTATCAGCAAGATAGGGCATATCTAAGAGTTTAGCTGCACGAGCTCTTCGATTAAGTCCGAAAGCTTAAAGTAGATTTGACTTAAAGGAGTCGTACTTGTTGACTTTTGGTGGGTAAATAATTACGTCGATTAGACGTCAAGAAGTTTCTTGTTCTAGTGCTTCTATTAGATAGCGGTACTTTGTATCATCGTTAATGATTCCACGAGTGTGAAATTGGGACTCAGATTGAATAAACCAGACTTCTGGATAAGATCTCAAAAAAGGTGGTAGTCCTATATTTTATAGTAATATTAATTCTAATTATCTCCGAGAACTAACGATTTATATAGTTAATTATGTTTGTTCTAGAATGTTCTGTAATGTTCTAGAACATTCTCCAACATCTCTCCCCCTTTTTAAAAAGCTTGGTAAGTTGGCTCTCACATATTCTAAGTTCTCTTGTGGTATCTTTATTTCCCTTTTTGTATTAAGCAGAATGCTTTTTCCATTTTCTTCTGGTTTACTTGCTAGTGTTTCTTCATCTGAATCGTCTGAAGTATCCTCCATAATATCCTGTTCTTTTGATCCTTTGCCAAGGAATTGTTTCAATCTGTTTTGGTGGATTACATATGTTTTCCCTTTATCGTCCATAATTGTGTAATTTGGTGCTCTAACCTTGATGATTTTAAACGGTCCATCAAATCTGCATTCAAGAGCATGGGCTGTTGGTTTTTTGACGAGTACCTGTTGTCCTAATGAAAAATTAAAATTCGATGCATTTGTATCATAATATTCTTTGAATTTTTTCGAATGCGTTTCCATGTTTCCTCTTGCTTTAATTATTTTTTCTTCAAGTGTCTCGTTTTGCATTAAGTGGTTTAATTGATTATCCAAAGTTGTAAAATTTTTTAGTGGCTGTCCGTAGACTAGCTCTGCTGGTGTGTAACCTGTAGATTTTGCCCGTGTATTTCTTACTCCGAATAAGATAGTATCTATGTGTTCATCCCAGCTTTCATGTTTCCCATTAGCCATAATTCTAATTTTCTCTTTTATTGTTCTTATCATACGCTCAGCAAGGCCATTACCTTCTGGGTGATATGGGGATGTGTGCGTTTTCTTAATATTATACTTGGTACAAAACTCCTTGATCAACCTCGATTCATACTGTGTTCCATTATCCGAGTGAATTTGTTTCATCAATCCAAACCTTGAGATGAGATGTTTTATACAGTTTAAAATGTTTTGTGAGTCAATCGTCGGTGTAAGGTATACTTCGACCCATTTGGTAAATGAGTCAATGAAGACGATGCCATATTTATTGCCTTTACTGGACTCTGGAAGAGGGCCAAATATGTCAGTTTGCCACATTTCAAATCTATCTTGCGTAATTATGGGAACTAAAGGAACTTTCTGTGAATTATAACTTTAATGAATTTGGCAATTTTTGCATCTTGATACTATTTCAGATATCTCTTTATACATTTTTGGCCAAAAATAATGTCTTCTCAATTCTTCAAAAGTTTTGTTTATGCCTGCATGAGCTGTACCAGTTTCATGAAATTCTCTAACTAATTCATCACGAATTGACTTTGGGACTACTAAAAGAAGAGAGTGGTCTCTAGCTTTGTAGAATAAGTGGTCTTTTATGATAACAAATCGTTTATAATTTCTCATTAATTCCGATTTCTCGCATAATTTAAAATTCCTCTGATTTAATGGGTAGCTCACAAGTTTGATCATATTTTGGATATCTTTGTCACATCGTTGACATTGTTTCACATCTATAATTGCTGCAGTTGCCCTCGAAATTGCATCAGCTACAACATTCTTTTTTCCACTAATATGTCGGATTGTAAAATCAAAAGAGTTTATAAAGGTAAGCCAACGAGATCTCTTGTTATGAGAGTCTCTAAAGTTGTTCAAATAAACTAATGGATTGTGGTCTGTTTCTATAAAAAATTTTCGTCCCAGTAAATAATGTCTAAATTTATCCAGGCCCCACTTTATAGCAAGAATCTCTTTGTCTGTGGCACAATATCTTGTTTCGGTATCCTTTAACTTTCGGCCAGCAAACGATATTGGGTACTCCGTTTTATTTACTTTGTGTAGGAGAACAGCTCCCAATCCCTTGTTAGACGCATCTGTTCTCAAGATAATATCTGCATTGACATCTGGGAAATGGAGGGTTGGTAGTTCATGAAAACATTCTTTTAGTTGATTGAATGCGTTTAAATGGAGCTCTGTCCAAATAAACGCTGCGTTATTCTTTAATAACTCATACAAAAGACAAGCAATAGTGCTGTAATCTTTTATAAAATGTTGATATGCACCTGCTAGACCCAAAAATCTCTGTAATGCCTTTTGATCATTTGGCACTGGCCATTCTAATATTGGTTTAATTCGGTCTTCGTTCATTTTTATTCCTTCCGAAAAAATAACATATCCCAGAAAATCCACATGATTAAATCCGATTCGACATTTTTTTGGAGATAATTTAAATCCAGAATCTTTGATAAGTGTAAATGTTTCCTCCATATGTTTAATATGTTCTGACCATGTTTTGGAAAATATAATAATGTCATCAAGATAGGCCAGTGTATTCTTTGATTTTCCTAACATTGTATCTATAAGCCTTTGAAATGAAGCTGGCGCATTCGTGAGACCAAAGGGCATTACTTTAAATTCATAAATTCCATACCCCGCTCCTTTAGTGAAAGCTGTCTTTGATCTATCATCCTCTTTCAAAGGTACATGCCAATAAGTTGAATTAATATCTAATGTTGTGAAATAACGACAGCCACCAAGTCGATCGAGTATATCCCTGATATTGGGAAGTGGATACGAATCCATAAGGATAACCTTATTTAATTCTCTAAAATCAACACAAAATCTTCTAGTGTTATCCTTTTTCATTGGCAATGTTACTGGTGAACGCCAAGGACTCTTGCTTTCTACAATTATATCCTTTGCAAGCATATTTCTAATGTGATCATCTGCGTATTTCCGTAATGCTATTGGAACTCTATAACAAGATTTTGCAATTGGGTATTCGACAGTGACCGGTATTGCGTGTTCACCCAGGTTTGTTTTACCGATGTCCCACTTCGAATTCGCAAAGCTGCCTTCAAAATCATGAAGTAACTTTGCTATTTCATTTTTTTGAAACTGTGAAAGATCATTATTAACTTCGACATCGTTGATATTCCACAGTTTCTCTGCTGTAAACGCACATGCACCATTTGTGTATAGATCCCTTTCACCTGTTTTAATAATTACTTTGTATTTATAGAGGATATCTCGTCCTATAAAAGCACTAAATGCCATATTATCAACGACGTAAAAATTTTCTGTTACAGTATAGCCTTTGAACAACACATTCATCTTTATAGTTCCGATTATTCGTATAGGTTTGTTATTTATAGAAACTAGGGGATACCATTGATCAGATTTATTGTATCTATTTACATAATTAGAATTAATTAGTGACTTTGGGGAACCAGTATCTACGACGGCTTCAATCTCGTTGTCGTGTGAAGGTTCTTTTATCTTCAAGGTGATGGGTTCATCCAGAAATCCTACTTGTTGCCTCTTGTTTCGCTTGAGTCTCTTATAGGTTAGACAGTGTCTGACCAAATGTCCCGTTTTTCCGCATCCCCAACATATGGGTCTTCGGGGTTGACTGGTGTGCCTTGCCTTCTCATCAGTGCCGATTTCCATTTCTTTAATTTTCTCTGTTAGTAGTTGTATCTTCTTATTTAATTCGTCCACCAATCATCCAACAACGATATCTTCGTTCTTATTTTCGTTGACTGTCTCTTGTGCTAATTTAGCAAGCTCCAACAAATTGCACTTTTGAAGCGATAAGCTTGTTCTTATTTCTAGAGGTAAAGAACGCAGTAAATTTTCCCGACAAATATCCTCGATATCCCCCTCTCTCAAATTAGGTTTGATCTTCTTGATATCGACCTTTAAGCGTGAAATATAGAGACTCAATTTTTCTCCATGCCTCGGTTTTCTGTTGACCATTGATCCGAAACTCTCTCGTGTGCTAGAATTTTCGGTTAAAATGTCAATTACAATTTTTTTGTATAGTTGGTATGTCTCCTCATCGTTGTTATTCTTCATTGGCCCAAGGTCCTTGATTCTCTCCTCAACGACTCTCCGCCAATCATTTGGCATCCGCAACATCAATTGCGCTCTCTTCTTGATGGAATCCCATCCCTTAATTTCAGCCAAATATTCAATTGTCTCTACTTGACTTCCAGGATCTTCTTCAAAATTGAATTGTTGCTGCATTTTGAACACCGCTGACACCAATATTGTATAGTAATATTAATTCTAATTATCTCCGAGAACTAACGATTTATATAGTTAATTATGTTTGTTCTAGAATGTTCTGGGATGTTCTAGAACATTCTCCAACATCCTAACTATACGGCAACAATTTCAGACATTTTAATGATATTTTAAGCGGTCATTAAATGTAGTGGATGCTTAGATAATGATACTAATAGTAATTCGCGATAATCTACCAGTAGTCACGTAGTTAACCCCAAATCAAAATAAATTTTATATTTTATTAATTTTACGACAAAATAAAAAATATTTTGGCGTAAAAAACTATAAAGTATAAAGTTTTGTAAAAGGTTGAGCGGTTATACTTCGAAAATATTAAAAATTTTAACAATACGCATATTCTTAATGTCATTGCCAGAAAATTTTATATTTTTATTTTTTTTGCAAAGCTCAAAATATCTTTTTTTAACTTTTTTAATCATACGTCACTCCATTTTACGGAAAATTTTTCCGACAATTTAAACATTTTGTTAAAAAACATTAGAGAATCTTTTTTTAAGTTTTGAAAAAAGTAATATAAAAATTTTTCCTATTTTGTTTAACTACACTCTATTATAATTGAATAACTCTTTAAATGTTTGCTATTCAGTGTAAATTTTTTTTACTTTTTAGCAATTCAAAAGGAACCTAATACTTTTGAATATTTTGTTTCTAAAGTTAAGTTTTTTTTACTCAAAGATTTAAAATTAAGTAACTCGAAAATAGTTGAACCTCTACCAAAGGTTTAAAATTATTTTTCCATACTAGTCTTACATTTTATTAACAGTAGCTTGTTTGGAATTAAAATGTGTTAGTTTTACAATAACTCTTTTACACTGCTGCTTTTTCCATTTGATAATAGGTTAAGATTTCCATAGTGATGTGTCTAGATTTACTAATCACTCTTGAGGAGATCAATCCTCTTACTAAATCCAGACTTGGGACAAACAATTGATTTATCGATTGTATCCGAGAAATTAAAATAAATTTTATTTTGCCGATATCGTTAAGTTTCATTATTTTACACTTGGGCGCATTTATGAGTGAAATCGGTCTTAGAACTAACTATTTGCTGTGTGCAGCTAGAAAACGGTCTCTTTCAATAATTTTGAAGCTGATTTTACTATTTAATCTGTAAAGGACACACTTTACGTTTTCACATTCAGGCCTATGACCAGCAAGCGTGGTTATTAATTTTATCCAATGTAAATGAAGTTAAAACTACCGTTCATACAGTAAACACATTGCTATGAATTGTATATCTAATGCTTATCTCCAAAATTAATTTTCCATATTTCTGATTAAAATAGTTCTTTACTCACTTACATGGCTGCTTTATGCGTTATAATTGTAAAATACTGATCAAGTTGGGTCGGTAACCGGTTATACATTCATTTTCATGCTTTAAGTGCAGACCCTAAACAAATCGAAGTTTTATTTTTGATCAATCAATTTATGAGTCAAGTCATCCCCTTTAATGAACGTCGATTCCTGCAGGGATTTTTATCACTGTGAGCATATGATCTACCCTCTGGTTTTCCAGGCACATACGGGTCCAAACTCAGAGCTAGAGTTGACAGATTGTCGGTTCACTTTTTAAAAAGTTACTTCGACCTTGCGACCTACTGTCTGGCCGTGGCCTTATACGCCAGCTTTTGCTGGGGTTAGAGTCTTCACCAATAACTCTGGCAGAGAGTGCTTTTTGCTTGAATGGATTCCCTTCTTCCCGTCTCGTGAACTAAACAGTGGGAGTTGTAATACTTCGCTCCAGCTCGATGTCGCAGTTGTCCCTTCAGTAAGTAACTGTGCCAGCAGTAGTATCCAAAGGTCATGATTAGACTGGGACAGCCTATCTGTTGGGCGTTCCTAATTCACGACGACTTGGTCATAACCCACTCAGTGGAGTAGGTTAAACACCCGATCCACCACCTCGTCATTTAATACTTTGATATAAAATCAAAATTAACAAAGTCATCACTAAATAAATGGAGTCAAACCAGTTTTTGACTCACGACTATAAATTGAACGAAAAAATAGTTTTTAGATTAATTGCAAGATAATTCGGTCAAGAGATTTTTCAAATACTTATGCCTGATTAATATTCTTTTATGAAATAGCTAATTAATCTAAACACCAAAGAATCACTAAATAAGCGTTTTTATTTAATTTGCAATAATTAGTATTCTTCATTCTAGTCGATATGAGAAGTAGGATTTAAACCTGTTTGGTAATTCTAAAGTCTACTCGAAGTAGTTCGCTTTATAATTAAAAAAGAGGGGCTGTGACCGAAAATATTATAAGACTTAGAAAATGAGAATATAATGATAGAAAATTTTACAAAAAAAACATCCAACGAAATAATAATTATTCGACTCGAGGAGGGTTGAATCTAAATAATCATAAATGTTATGAATAGTCCTCTGTTAGATAACTAAGAACTCCTGAATTTTAAATCATTTAGAAAAAAATGATTTATCGGCTAGAATTATACTCTTCTAAATGTTTTAAAAAGCCCTAAAAAATACAGGCTTTTTAATCGAAAAAGATAAATTTATTTAAAATTTTGGATTACTGAAATAAACCGCAAAAAACTAACAAAAAATTCAAATAAAATTTACAATAGGGCTCATAAGTTTTTTAGAAAAGATTTTTATAAATTAGAGTTACGAAAAGAACCGGCGACCATTTGAAGGAAAATTTTACAAACGAAGTAAACAATTTTTGAGTAATTTAAATTAAATTTTAACATTTTATCAAGCCTGATGCAGTATTTAAAATATTACTAAAAAATTCTGAGTAAAATTGAAAAAAAAAATAGTAACACGTTTTCTATCGGGTTCTCAATTCCATCATTAAAAACTCACATTCGTATTTATTTTTAAATGGATATATATAAGTCAACTGGAATAAATCATCGCAATGGTAAATAAATGCGCAGATCTTCCATAATTGATCAAATTGATATTTCTGTGATTATTTCCAACAGAAGGTTAAAAAAATAAAATTTAATGTTTTTAATTTATAAATTACCAAAAAATTCTTTAATATTAATTTTCGACAAATCAAGCTATTTTTATTTCGTATTAATAATTTTTTTAAATTTTTGTACATAATTTTATCGAACATCTTGTTAATTAACTAAATCATTTATTTATATAGTTATTTATTTTCGGGAAAGTCACCCAAATTATTAATGCGTCTTTTTTGTTAAATAGATTTTTCCAGAAATAGTATCGATATGATTAACGATCTTTAAATAGAATTAAATTTTTCTAAAAATAAATTCTCTTATGCTTGCTAAAAACTTAATTTAACCAGGAAAATTTTCGATAACAAACTTAATCAAAATATCTTGTTAATTTTATTAGATTTTTTATAAAGGTATTAAAATTTGACCTGTGTTGTTAGCGATAAGAAATTAATCTAGAATAATTAATATTTAAAATAACAAGGAAAAATCGATTATCAAGTCTAAATTTGTGTCAAATGTTCCTGCTTATATTTTGAAACTGTGGATTTTTACTTATAAGACATGACTATGTTCAATGTTGCAACTTCTCTCGACATAAGACCTCGATCTGGAACCACGCTCTCAATTTTATTCCTTCTTATACCTATGTTAATGGACTCATTACTAAGTAGAAAACTGTTTACATGTCCGAAAAATCATAGCAAGTATTATAGCTTAATGCTGTTAATGGCTCCTGCTTTATGTGTCGTTCTGCTATCAATAGCAATGTCAGTTCATAACTACCAAGGTTCATCAAAAAATTTCTTTTTAAAACGGGTAAGTACTTTTTTATCAAAGAATATGTTTCCTAACTTAATTAGGCACTCACAAGATTTTTTAAACGTTTAACGTTGACAATGGCATTAGTCGTATTCGCCATAAGCATGTCGTTCATATACTCGGACTATTACTCCTGTTTTATGATTGGCCCAGGTAACCTTGAAGGTAATGTTAATTTAATAATTTTTTAAAATATTTTCAAAACCTATTGGTACGCTAAAACTTTGATAACATTAACATCATGAATTACTTGGCGTTTCACTTAAACATACACCCATATTAACATTCCAAAAAACCAAAAACCATAATATCAAAAAAATATTTAATTATATCTTCTTTTTGAGAACTAAACTAATTTTTAAATATCATACAAGAACATCGAACGTAATGATACAAGTTTAATACATAAACTATAAATAATAGATCAATTATATATACAATTAAAAAGAATATTTGTTAATAAAGAAAGTTTTTAAAATCGTTATTTATCGTTCTATCTCGTTGATTTCGGAAGTATGAGGATTTTTCTTGTTAGATTCAAAAAATCAGTATCCATTTCATAATTGACTAACGATATGTTTTTTTAATTTTCTCATGTATCTTTTTCTAATTTAACGAGGCCTAGCTACACCCTCTTCAAGGTTTAACTTTGAAGAGTTTACTCATATAATTTTTAAGTATAAATTTTTATAAAAGATAATCTGAACTAGTTTTATTCAAAACTTCCTTCTTCTGGTTAAGAATTGGATATTTAAGATAATTTTACATTAATTAAAGAAATAAATTTAGCCCACAAGACATGAAACTAATTGTAATGATTTTTAAAAACATTAAGTTAACAACTACTAGAGATAAAAATTTATCGATTTTATATAAATAACAAACAAATTTTATTTTTATGTTTTATATCATCTGCCTTCACACAAAATAAAATTGTCTCAGGACAGATGATATAATAGAGAATGAGATATTTAAAAAAATGACGAAAATCTAATTGTATTTTGTCAAAAGTCTTTTTTGCATAAAAAACTGAAATATCACAAAATTAGATATACTCTTACATTTAAAAATAATTCGCTTAAAAAATCCGAAACTTGAAAGAAAAATTAATCCTGTGTTAAGTTATTCTATTATAAGTTACTAACAAAGATCAATGTGATTCTTTAAGGTACGATAATATCATAAATACAAAAATATTCTTTAACACCGATTCATTAAACCACAATGAGATAACAGTCATATAACAATGGTGTATTTGGCTAAGTATCCTACTCGAGATTGTGCATGAATTATGACCATTTAGGGGTTGACAGCTTCTTGCCGAAGATTATTAAATACTAACAGAATTCAGTTGTCCTAAATTTTAGACAGTGTAGAAAGTGTGAAAGCTTTAACAGATTAATCTCTTTCAGTAAATTTTATAAGTGGTCGAACATTTGACCTCTTCAATGCTATGCCCATGTTATTTACTCCTGTGGGATAGATATTATCAAAAATTGAAGAAAATTATATTTATTTTAAATATTTGAAAACTTAAATAAAGCAAAAAAATACACTTAAATATAGTACCAGTATTATATATTTCTATCATTTTTACTCTCAGTAGTGTATTTTTGTGTGATACAAGCGAAAAACGTCCACCCGACACAGTGCCGGCTGCTATGGACACTGAGAGCATATTGTTGCCATGTCGTGGGGTGCTTTTTCTTGTGACAAACGCGGCACATTCTTGTAAGCAGTTGGTTTTTTCTCCTTTTTCTGTTGCTTGAGTCCTTTTCATTAAATGTCTTCTGGTAAGACGTGTTACTGTGTCAGCACTAAAATTACCTAAACGTTGGTCAGTGAAAATAAATCTGTTTATTACCAATGCTTAAAAATTCAGGAAATTGAGTTTGTTTTCTGGCTTTTTTCGGAAAAATATTAACGCATTTATCATTGACACTTCTTCGATGTTGGCATAATGCCATGTCCTAGTTAAAGTACTGCTGACGTCAACATCATCAACCTCATCATGCACATTGTCACTATCAGTTTCCTCATCGCTTCACAACTGTCACTTTCTGGTTCATTGCTGTCACTATCAAACCGATCCTGATGAACTTCACTAACAGTAAAAGTACGGTTTCTTGCTATTATTTTATAAAAAACTGGTAACAAATATAAAAACTTTGCCTTTCTCAATTAAAATGGCCCCCGTGCACAGCAGAATTAGTTCAGCCAGGCCAGACATAGGGTCACATGACTGATGGTACTACGGTTGCAATATTTGCTATTCATCACTGCGTCAGCGAAAGTATTCGTTAGTTCGACCGTCAGGCATGCAAACTCCAATATCCCATACAGTCTAGGACGACGCTCGTCTTCATGCAGCATTGAAGGGGTTAATCATTTTTGTATCATACAGTCTTAATGATTAACTGTAATCCACACTTTATTTTTAAATAAAATATTTAAAACGTTAAATCACACACACAACAACAATTGATTGTCAAACTAGGTCCTTAAAGTTTTATCTCTTTGTTCTCATCCCGCAATTCAAATAAATTCCTCATTTCTTTCTTTTATATTTATAATAAATATGACAAATAAATCTAAATGGCTTTTCTTCGTTAAATTATTCATGATTACAACGTTAAACGCCAACAAGTAATTGACGCCGTTTCTTTCAACAGAAAGGTCATTACTATTCATTTTTGTTGATTTCGCATTTCTAAAGTACACTCTTGTTGAAATCAATTGATTCACTGATCCTTATTAAAAAAATTATGTTTTTAACTAAATGTGGATATAGTATTGTTGAATAATTAAAACCTTTGATTAGATTTACAAACATAATTTATAATTGAATCAAATAATTTGCGTCGTTTTTATACCAAATTACTATAAAATTTTGCTACTATTTTTAAAGTTTAAAAACGTAATATCATTCCATCAACTTGTTAAAAATGTCAATATAAACTTGCTATCATGAAGAGGAATTCACATATGCAATAATTGTTAGTTCTCTTATAGGAGCGGCAAACGTGAATAAATGATTGACAATCATGAGCTAAGACAGTTTTTTTATGTCATGCAGAGAATATTATAATTAATCTTGAGCTTAAAAAATTTATTATTTTAGATCCTATTTTTAAAGAAAGGCACAACGAAATGGTTGCTGTGTCCAGACAGATCGGTTGGTATCTGATTATTCTTTCCTTCATTATTTTTATAACTCTCTATGCAGTAGGAACCCTCATGAATAGACCTACAGTCAAACAATCAATATATAAAAAATTCATGAAATGTATCAGAAGGAAAAATAAAGAAAAAATCGACTCCACTATTGAGGAATATTCTCATAAAATGATCGATGACTTTTATTCTTCAGTTCAAAAACATCTTGACGAACTCAAAGATCCCTACACCTTTTTGTGTGCCCTCGAAAATGCTAACAACCGTAATTTCTTAAACTAACATAGACACATTAGTATGCATTCAAGAATATGAAAAACTATGTTTTAAACAACATAAGCTTATTTCGTATAAAAAAAGAGATGCCCTTGAGCAAATATTTTTCTCCTCACCTTCTACGCCATACTGAAATCAAAAATTAAAATAAAAATTATTTAGTATTTCAATATTTTTTAAAATTTATTTGAGAGTAGAAACGCAATCCTTTAGGTTAATCTGTAATATTTATTTGTGAGTAGAACCAGGTAAAGGATTGATAAAAAAATCCATACCGTCAGCAAAATTAGGTATTTCAAAGAGTTATAATACTTTAATTAGCTATAAAAATTTGTTAGTAAAATATTTAAAGGTTTTTTAAAATAAAGCTATTCACAAAAATATTACGTTATTAAACCAATTACAGCGGTGAAATTCTTAAATTTAAGCATCTAGCTCAGGGGTCTCAAACTCAAATTGCTACAAAGGGCAAGTGATGACTTCGAAAGCACCTCGAGGGCCGCATAGCCAGAACTTGTTTAAAATTATAAAAAGTTAAAAAAAAAGGCAACGATTATATGAACGTAGTGCTTTACAAGCTTTCTAAAATCCCTTTATTTCAAATATAACATTGTCCATTGATGTACAGTATTTGGGATATCTCTATTTGGTTAACTTAGGTTTCAGTCACTTTTTATTCTGACTACTAACCTGGCTGCGTTTTGCGTCAACAAGGGCATAAATATAAGGCATTTTTTTTATGAGAAGAAACCAATCTTAGTGTTGCTCGCAAAAGTTCAAAAACCGACAATGGAACAATTCAAAAATGTAATGTAAATATTTTTAAATATGTAAATGCATCGCCGACCGCATGAAATGCCGTTGCGAGCCGGATGCTTGTGACCCCTGATCTAGAGTATATTATATCATGGAAATTTTTTAATTTTGCTTATTTTCTTTAATTAATTTTTTTAAAACAAAACTTCCCCAAAATTTTTGATATAAAAAGCTTAAAGAACAATTATTAGTAATTTTAAGGCGATTTTTCGTTTTAGGGGTCGGTAAAGTCAAAACTTTAAATCAAAACAAAACGAAAATAAAATTTTATTGTAACAAAGACAGCTATTCAACATTACAACGGATAATAATGTCGCACCCAATACAAAACGTTCATGAAAAAATTGTCATGGAAGACATGCTTTAAACAGAATTCATGTAGGTACGTGTTCTAAAGAGCATCTGACTTCCATGCATATTACGATATTTAGTTTTCACATTTCCATAGTTGCCTTCCATGGTGTTGGTGTGTATTGTGGCGTCGTTTGGGTCGACAAAATTGACATTATAGTTGACGACTGCGTGGTTCAACAGGACATTGTAGGCGCGCCAGCCGTCTGTAATGATGCGGGTTCTCGGGAGACAGTGGGCATCGATAATGGGTACTAGTGTCTGGGCAGAGCGATCTGGAACTGTATTATATTATGCCAAAGAGGGGGTTGCAAAATTGGATTGTTAAGGAGAGCAAGATCAACAAAATAACGATGAAGACAACGAGACAAACGGGGACAGACGCAGAGGGGAATGCGACGACTATTGGAGAAGAGAGTTAAGGGAAATTTGTTTACAGATATGGGGATTAAGCAAAAAAAAAAGAGGGAATATCTACAACCGGGGCATGCAATTAATTCCATAAAAGCTACGAAATATAAATGTATGCTTAAATTAAAAAAATAGACGACTGAGAGATCGAGAACGAGTTCAATGCAAGGGGTTAATCGCAAGAGAGAGGAATTGAGGGAACAAGTTAAGAAATCCTTACAAGACTAATAGAATCGGAAGAAGAACCGATTGTTCGACGCCGCAAAAATTATATTTAAGTAGAAATAATTTACACATCTGCGGTAGAACAAAGTTCGCAGGTGCATAGTAGAGAAGCCATATATCAGGCAGGGCAGCTGGGGCGGGTAAAATGGTAAGAGTAATTATAGTTTAATGAAGTAAAGGTGGCAGAGCGTGAAGAAAAAACAAAGCGAGAGAATCGTTATAGTGAAGGAAAAAAGCAAGATGGTAAAAGCGGATAAAGATTTGGAGGTCTGTCAGCTAAAGGAAAGCCACAAAATTCATATAATTACCTAGAACAAATGAGGACATTAATGAAATATCTAGTAAAAACCCAGCTAAGGGGGGATTTGGGTAAAAACATATTTACAAAAGCCAAAAAGTTGGGCTAGGAAATAGGGAATATAATAAGTGGGTAATAAGGCGGTTCTAAGATTTGAGTATCAATTAAATAGTAGACAGAAGATGACAGTTTGTAAGATCGCAATCGTCTGATGATAAGGTAAGAAGATCATTGTCAGCGAAAAGGAAGACAATAAAAAAAAGGGGGGGAACTACTTGAAGAAAGAGGGCTAAGATGTTCTGAGTTTGACTTCTAGATTCCAGGGTGCACTAAAAAATACGATAGGGTAGCAAAAAATTTTGATTGTTATTGACAATACAAAAGAATAAATATACGAAGATGCTACAAGTTAATGTTTTTAAAAAATATGGAAGATACATTTGCCAGTTTTGGGGTAGGTGAAAATAAGCCCGGGTAAAAGTTGATGAATTGTGAATCAAAAACACAGCTTGGAGTTTTCTAAATTTAGTTACCATATAAATAGGGAGGGGGGAAGGTTGAGAATGCATTATATTGGAACGAGCCTATTTACAACCTTATTTGTGAGTACACACGAAATGTGAAAAAAAGAAAGAAGAAAAGGGTCGCCGAAGGGGAAGAACAAGAACGGTGAGGTGGGAGAAAAGTGTAGCTATAGGAGAAAAGCGAAGGTAGGTGTGAGCGTGGGACTGTACCGAAACATGTGGTTAAGAAAAAAAACAGAACAGGGAATTACCCGCCATTTTGGAAGTCGTATATCTCTCCATGCTAGGTAGAGGGAGCTGAAATAGTATGTGGGGGGTGGTGGCAGTAAGTCCTGCTAAATGACGGTGATTCATCATTATCTGGGTGTGATTTTGGGTGATAACATAATTCACGAATTGATTGAGAGTTGCATTCTGTATCAGCTGTTTATCATGTCACAACATAGGACATAAGATTAACGCAATTGCAAGTCAAGAGTGGGGACCCGTAAAATGAAATAATTACATATCAAGACGAGATAGGTTCGTGTGGTTGAGAGAGAAATCATTTACTATATGACAAAAGGCGGAGAAATCCATTCATTTTGTATCATAATTATAGTGGTTAGTCTGTCAGAAGGGTTATAGGTAAGTTCCGCGATAAGAAATTAAAACAAAAGCATAGGTGTCGGTTTGATTGCATGTGCGAGTGTAGATAGAATTACTATATACATAAAGATGAATATGGGAGTGATCAATGTGGTGCAAGCTGACCACTTTGAGGGTGACAGGAAACAACGTCAGCAGTATTAGGTCCTTATACATTGTATATCCAATAGAGTGAGGGAAAATTCGCGATTGTTATTTTTGATGACCTGAAAATAGAAGTCAGAACAAATAGTTTGTTAAAGAATTATGCTGTGCCGGTTACAAAAAAAAGAGTTAGGAAGTGATATCAGCATCCGCACGTATTAGATTTAATACTGTTCAGAGAATAGAAAAAATTTCCGAAATAAATGAATACTGTAAAAACATCCGAGACAAACAAGGAAAGGATAAAAGAACCGACGACTAATTATTGAAAACGTGAGTTGAAGGCGTTAAATAGGGGCAAGAAATTTATTTGTTAAGGTGGCGACACAGTAGCGGGAATAATGGATCGATTGTCTAGTGTTAAAAAACTAATATGGCTCATAATTTTTTCAAAAGGCTGGGTTGATTTGGGCAGACATTTATATTAACAGATGTAACGAAATGGATATTTAAAATAATAAGATGCAAGTTCGGGGAAGTTGTTAAGAGTAGAAACAGATGAAACTTGTAAACAAACCTAAAAGTGGTGTGGTAGTTGATCAATTGGTTATTCCATTCAAGTTTGGGAAATGAGAGTAATGTAAGGTTGAGAATACAAAATAAAAATAGTGGAAGTTGTGAGAGATGGGCGATTCAACCTAGATTTTGTGTTGTTGTACAAAAACGATATAATCATATTGATTAGTTGGAAAAAGACATAACATGTGATTAGGGATAACGGCGTCAGGCTGTGCAAGGGTGTTAGTATATGTCCTAAAAATTAACACTGTGTAGCAGATCTTAACAAGAGGGTATTAAGCGGAAAAAAATAGGGGTCCTAAAACGATTAGATGCATAACATGAGAAGCGTAAAGTCAATTATGGTTGTTATGGTTTAAAGACGCATAATGATCTTTTTCTGTTTTAAATGGAAAAAACTCCTAGACTCATTAGAAGTTTGATTTTACATAGTCTTGGAGTTAAGTGTTGGGACCGGATGGATACGGAATAGAACCTCAATCAATGCAAACCTGATTAAATATCGGGGGGGAGCAGTTTGTGTCCTTAAACCATCTTTTTTAAAACGCAAGTGTTGTGGGCCTGAGATACAATGAGGGTATTTCAAGAACATCTCCGACTTTGGATTAAGATAAAATCTCATAGTTCAATGTAAGTCTTCGAGAAATTATGAAAATTAGAGATATTTTTAACTTTATAAGAAAAGAAAAGGGAAATAGGAATTGTGGATGGACAAATTGAATAAGAGTAAGAAGGGGAAAGGGGGAGAAAAATACGAGGTACGGTTGTTGTCGATCCTCGATGTTGTAAGTTTCTTTTTATGCAATATGAGCTATAAAAGCTTTCCCAAACATTTTCCTTAAGGTTTGCTGAAAAGCGTGAGCTTCTTCCAAAAAAAATTTTTTTGAACACAGTCGCAGAATAAGGTCAACATTCAGAGTAAATCACAGTTAGGGCTGGAAAAAAATTTATGTTTAGAGAAGTGTGTGAGAGTATAACACCAGGTCCTTAAATAGAATGGGGTGGAACGACGCGATAAAGGGTTTGAGTTAAGTGTGAGTCGCAAATGGGTGTGCACAGGAAGTTTGACGAGTAATACAGGGGTTGTAAAGCAAAAAAGTGGTGGGGGTCAAGGACAAGTCTCGGGAAAAATGTTTGACGAAATAAGGGGGGTCAAACGAAAGCTATTGTGGAATCGGGTGTGAAAAATTTTTACGATGAAAATAAAAAACTTTGATTAAGGAGCGGAAAGGGAGACAACAGGTATACAAGAAGTGGGGTGGTTTTTTAATTATATGAGGGGGGGGTAGTCGATAAGGTAACGAAAAAAAAAGGATGGGGAAAAAGAGCAAGGGGGGTGGTGCTTAAGTAGAAGGTGCTGAAGACGGGTGTGTTTCCAAACGGGAACGGGTCGTCCCATTCATTAAGAAGTGCAACTAGGTACAGCTGAGATGCAGAAACAAGAGGTTGCCAAGATGTGGATCCAAGGATGGAAGAGTTATTATTTAAATATTTATAAAGTGGAATACAACGAGATGAACCCGAATCGGTGTTGTGTGGTATAGGGCGCCTAATGGCGCTTTAAGAATATTGGTAAGTAAGAATTCTTAACGAAAAGCAGTGTGTGAAGTAAGGTATCAAATAGAAGCTAAGCGATATTTATCACATTTTATTGACAGATATGCTCGTTATGTCATTACGAAGGGGCTAAGGCTTGAAGTGTTGCCCGGGGAAATTGAAATTTCAATTGTTAAAAAGATTGAAAAAATTTTCATAAATTCAGTTATAAATTTATCGTGGGTCGTAGAAAATCTGAGGTCATGGAAAGAAGAATAGAAACGAAACGCTATAATTGGTAAAAATGCGTGTACAGCTAAGCTGATTAGTAGGCAAAAAATAGTGCGTCTTTAGGGGGAGGGAAGAAAGGAACCGCTGGTTGTAGGATTTTTAAAGAAGAGCGAGTTGTATTTAGGGCCGGGCTGGCAAGGGGCTGGTGGGGGGAAAAAAAAAGGTTTGAGGGAGGCAGCGTCGAAAAGGTTTGATAGATAATGAAATTGCGATTAAAAAATTAGATTGCCAATAGGCAGATAAAGGATTACCAGTCAAGTGAATAAAGTATATCGAGTATGTGCATGAATTCGTGACTAGAGTATGAATGCAGCAGCAGGTCGACAATTAAGTTGGCACAAGAATTGTTTCGTAAGTGAAAAGACTTGATGTTTTTAACTGGTGTTTTTAGGTCTAAGCGTAACCGATTTTATTTAAGAAGAATATTTAAACTTTATTTTAAAAACAGTTTAACACCAAACTCTTAGTCAATAATGTCTTGCATGGATTTTCAAAAAATTTTTTAAAGAGCACAACGTTTTTTTGGCTACTGATACTGTAAGGTCGATTTAAATTTTGGTAACATGACACAAAATTCATAAAAGTAGGGTAAAGGGTGATACAAAGAGAACGGGGTTGGAAAAAATGCTTGAGTGGTAGAAGTTTTTTAGCTTCTAGGTCATGCGACTTGTGGGAATCTTGTCTCAGAAAACTTTTATGTGGGTACACAGTGAAGCTAATGATTTAATTCGTTTAACGCTTCTTTTGTTAGATCGGATCGAATTTTGGTTCGCTAAGGGTTAGTGTGTTTTAATCAGAGGAAGTGGAAAAATTGAATCTCAGGATGGATAAATCATGTAGGACAAGAACGGGTGCGAAATAGGCCTGGTAAATAGCAAAATTTTTTGGTTAATTGTTATTGGTTCAATTAGTTGAGTGTAAATGTCTTTCGATAATGGTGAAATTCTGAGAATAGATAAATTCGACAAAAATATATGTGTGACGTTTATGGCAAAAGAAAGCGACAAAAAAGATCGCCTATTATTCAGGGGTTAAAAATAGAATGCTAAGAGCAGAAAAGTTTTTTTATGACTAAAAGATAAGTTCGAAAACTCCGTGAAGAGCAGTGTCAGGGGGTGGGTGTTCTAAAAATGCTAACGACCAAAATTATGGTGTTAAATGGAAATGTAGGTCTGTTTCAGATGTACCTGAAGGGTACGCAACTTTAAAACGGCCGGACGTTAGTATTAAAAGTTATCATAGAGAACGTAATGAAAGTGCTTAAAAGAATTGTGGTTATACAAGTAATATAGTGGCTCGTGGGTTAAGCTTAGGTTGGGTTTGGCTAATTGTGCAGCGTCATCAGCCCTGTATTTAAATCGCAAAGATTGTGCTTTTTTGGCAACTATAGTGGATATTATTTAAAAAATTTGTCCTGTCTCTCATAATGGTCCCGTAATATAAATCATTTTGACATATTAATCACGAGAATCCGAGACTGTGCAAAGCGCCGAATAAAAGGTTTAGACTGTTATTGTTAACTTACTCATCAAGTTGAATGAAAATCACTAAGGATTAGAGAGGATGGAAATAGCTATAATATTGTAATCTTGTGAGTTTTCATGAAAGGGTAAAAAAAGTAAAATTTAGATGGTTAATGGGTGAAAGGACGTGGGTCCAGGGGGAAGGAGGCGGAGAAAAATGGTACTGTGGAATGAATCGCAAATTAGAGGGCAAGGTAGGACTGTTCCAGAGATGGCAAGGGTATTAGTTGTCGTTATTGTTCTTTCTGACTTGGGTGATACGGTAAATCCAATATGGCTGAATCGGGTTATGCGTGCACAGTGTGTGGGACGTTGTCGTTTTGCGTAATGTGCAAGTTGTGATTGTACCGAGTACAAGAACAATGTTTTGGATGTTTTACTGGACAGCAGGGCGGGCCTCTGTTTAGACCGTGTGGTGTAGTGACCAGTGATCTTTACATGTGACTAAATATAGCCAAGGTGCAATACAAACGACAAAGTTTTTGTTCTTTGCTGTATCATTCTCAACAATCAGGTGACAAAACGCTATTGGTTAAAATTATTCGGAAAACAAAGAAGCTGTATGAACGGATGACATTGTGGTCTACGTGGTTCAATATTCTTAGAATCCAAACCGACAGTCGGAAAGTGCAGGCTGCCATTTCGTTACTCTGTGCAGGGGGTCTGGGGTCTTCACTGATACCCTTAATGTGTTGGGTTAGTCTAAAAATAATATCTTGAGATAACATAGGTACGAACGTGGAGTGAGAGTGGAATACCAGTTACGTTATGGTTAGTAATTCAATGA
This sequence comes from Oryzias curvinotus, assembly GCA_023969325.1. Classification (NCBI taxonomy): domain Eukaryota; kingdom Metazoa; phylum Chordata; class Actinopteri; order Beloniformes; family Adrianichthyidae; genus Oryzias; species Oryzias curvinotus. The sequence goes on from CM043721.1 coordinate 36,365,017, forward strand.
TAATCAGGTAGGACGGAGGAGAGAAGGGAAGGGGAAAAAAGAAAAGAAAGAAAAAGGGGAAAAAAAAGAGAAGGCTATGAATCGACGGGCGAGGTGGGGGCGTCATACAATAAGTGGATTTACGGTGCTGTGGGGATTGTTTGTTCAAATAAAGTTCGTGGTGAGTTACATTTTCTGGCCAATTGATGTGAAGGGTGGTTTTTGTGTGTATTGTAGTGGGTGGTAGCCGAGGAGGTTCCAGTGGAGTTAGGTGTTTAATTCATGAGGTGCACACGGGTATAAGGCGTCTCCTAATAATACATAAACCGAATGCGTATGGATGATGCTGGAGTGTTTGTGGTAATGTAAAAGAGAGGCGGTCGGCGCTTCAATCTGTTTCTGGTTGATTGCAAAGTCGAGTGATTGTTGTACGGTACTGAAAGGTGAATGAGGTGAAAAGGATGGGGGGTTCCACAGGAATATTATACCATGGATACAACAGAGACTTTTTCGTTAGTAGATTGTGTTGTATTCCGGCTTCTCAGATCTATAATGAATCAAGTGTCATAGCCATATTATCTCTCAATTTTTTTCTATAAATATTGATCGATGATTGTAATGTCCAGCGGACAGAAACGGGAGGTATACACAAAAACAACCAAGGCCGAGGAGTGATGCGTGATATAAACATAAACGTGTGAGACCGTGTGAACAGAAACACAAGATATTAGCTATGTGTAGATCAATGAAGGTCTATGGGGTGTTACTCTTCAACGAGTTTTCAGATGAAAGGAAGCGTATTGTGAGGATCTTATCATAAAATGAGGTGTGATAAACGGGTTGAGTACCAAGATGGTTTATGCACTTTTGATATGTTTGGAGAAATTCTAAGAATGGTGTTGTAGGGAAAATCGGTTAGTCCAGGATCATACAACTTTGCATTCAATACAGCTCTTCACACTGAAGGTGGATAAGTTCGCGTAGAGACCGGGGTAGATAATGATTATCTCAACAGCTGGTATTAGATTCGAAAGGTAAGCACAAAAGAAGTAGTGATTTTCGAATGATTAAAGAAGAGGAAAATCTTTCGTTTACATTTGTAAATTGGTAGATGGGACAATATGCGAATATGTGATTGCAAGCTATGTGTGGTTCAGTAGCTTTTGTGCGAGTGTTTGTTGGAGTACAGTCTTCAGGAAGCAAGGTCTTCAACGCAAACACACAGTGGGTGCACGGGGGGTTGTAAGAGTGAAATGTGTCTGAAGCTTTTAATTGAAAAATTCCGCAAAAAAACAACAATATTGAGATCAATACGATACCAAACTTATCAGGGACGTCAGCCGTCCTAACAGAGAATGACAGGTTACATTGATAAAAAGCAGTATAAAAGAAAAAAAAAAAACACGTGGTACTTGTTCTGGAAGCAGACAAATGATATTTGAAGTGGAAACTGGGGGTTAGTTTGGTTGTGGGCTGGATTATTTTAGGGGTAAAAATTAAGACTATAAGTCTAATTATGTAAAACGGTGCATATTGAGAAAAATTGAGTTGAAGAAGTGATTCAATTTTAAAGGTGACAGTAGGTCATGAGATGAATAGAAGGACGTACCAAGATAGTCGAAGAGAAAAAAAATTACAACGCCACAGAACATTGAGTAAGGTCATTTTGAGTTGATGAAGTATGGTTATTAAAATGTCTTGATCCAGTTGACTGGTGAAACATCATTCTAGGGTAGTGTCGAAATAATGGCGGTGCTATGTGTGTAATCGGTTGGTTTGATGAACATTGGGGTAAGGGGCCTGAGTTGTGTGAGGCAAAAGTCTGGTCACCGCAGAAAAAATTAATTTGCTTTTTGTCGAAGGGAATATCTCTGCATAGTATGGTTAAAACGACAGGGTGTGAGGGGTGTTCATTTGAGAGTGATACATTTTGCCTGCCTGATTTGTTTTAAAAAAGTTAATAAAAGCAATGACACGAACTAAATTGAAAAAATTTGTAGTCAGGTAATGTGTGTGAGGGGAAGTGAAGGAGGGATTGTGGAGATTAGGGAATGTCCAAAGGGTTAATAATGTGAATTGCGTCGAAAATAGGTAGGGGAAGGGGAAAAATAAAGGGTATTGGAAAGGGGGGGGTTATATTGGTATAACCCGTTTTGAAATTATAATAATTGGTAGAACTGGGTCGAAGGACATTGTAAGTTGTGGAGTTGTTACAAAAAATTATACAGAGGAAAAACATACATGATAGGGTCGACAGTGAGGGAACGGGTGCGGTAAAAATGGATTGTGGAAACAAAAAATAGATTCGACATATAAAGTCAAAGAAAAGAGAAAGGGGAAGGGAAGGAGTAACAGAGACAAATGATCGTAACAAAAGGGAGGAGCTGTTCGAATTCAAATAAATTTTCCTTAGTTTTTTCATTTTTTTCAAACAAAGAAAGAAAAGCAATGCCATTAACGATGTGTGGGTAAAATATGTAGTTGAAATTTAAGTGAGTTTTTTGTGCGCACAAATGACAAAAAGTATCGGTGCGACCGTCACCAGAAGTATAAGAATGAATGTAAGTAGAAGTGACCGAGACAAAGCATGAATGGACGAGGTGTTTCAGGGCGTGGGTGCATGTAGTGGGATGTGCATGGGAGTTGCACACCCTTTAGTTGTATAGTAGAGATGGGTTTGTTCAGAGGGGGAATAATTTTGTTATACACGAGGGCCTCTTTGCGTCAAAATAAAGTGAAAATGGAAAAGATTAGTCGCAAAGTAGTGTAGGGGGTATGAACGATAGAGTGGAGATATTTCCTCAGAGTGTCATAATTAATGGTCAAGTTAATTGTCGAAATATGAGCAGCGGGTTCTAGAAAGTGTTTTGGTTGTGCAACTGTTTTTTAAGAAGAAAAATATATTAAAGTATTGCTAAGGGGTTGTAGTACAACAAAGATGAGCGATATACTGGAGGGTAAACGGGGAGAGTAAGAGACTGATGATATATACTCTTTTGATTAATGCTTTGACAACAAGAATATTGAATAGAATTATTCCGGAAATTAGTGGTGTGTATGCTAATAGGGCTAGAAATATGTGTTCATGACTAGCATGTTTGTAAACCGGGGATAAGTAATGCTATAAGGGAACACGAAATAAATTCTTCTTGAGTTACAAATGACACGAAAGGTGAGGGTTGTAGGTGGATAGTCAGTGGTGGGTTCATACGGCGACAAATCACTAGATAAAGCGGTTAAAGTCGAGGAAGAGCTTGATAAAAGATATGAAAAATCGAGGTGAATCTATATCAAATAGTGTGAAACTAAAAAAGGGTTGGGGTGAGGTATAGCGGAGGAGCACTTGAGTGGTGTAATATGTAAGGGGCAGGTGCATAAGAGAAGGGGTAGGAATAGATAGCTTGGCTAGATAGCAAGGGCAATTAATTTGTTTTCATCGTGATACACAGAAGTGTTTTGGTGTAGCTGCAAGTCAAAGAGGATGTGCAAGAGTAAAGTAGTACGGGCGGGAGGGTGCGTTGATTGGCTGTTAATAAATAAGGTATGAATCGAGGGGGCGTGCATGAGTGAATTAAAAAGGTGTACATATAGTTAGACGATCATTATGGTTGGTAATGAATATCTTAAATAAGTTTAGCGTAATCTAGGAATTATGAATAGTCATTACCTAAGAAGTACGCGGCTAAACTAAACAGCTTTAAAATAGCTTAGATATCTGGCTCAAACCAAGTGTGAATAACAACTGGCAAGCGGTATGCAATTCGACTTAGAAAATGTTTTAAAGATTCAAAGTGAGTAGAATAAATAGTGTGTATCATGATTTTATGGTGTGTGTGCGTATCACATCGTGTCCCAGGAAAATCGCTAGGTGTGCTTAATTTGGTTGTTTCTTAAATGTTTCAAACCTTTTTTTGATTGAAAAATAAAATATTCGGGTTTTTTCAGTAACTGATTATTAGCTTTAATTCTTATAAGGGAAATAAATTCTGTTACTAACTTTTTTGTTTTTCAGTATATGAGCAATAAATATTAGTAACAAAAATTTCATACCTTTTGACAGTCTATTATTTTGTATCGAACAAAAATAGGTTCTTAATGTTTTTGATAATTCATTTGAAATATCTCAACAGCTTAACTAACAAATAAGTGACTTAAAACTGAAATCTTTTTTTCATAATCTTAGCTAATTAAATATTTGAAAATTTATATTTTTCTTGTCTTCCGGTTTCAGAGTTAACTTAACTTATTTTCCACTTTTAGCAATTTACAGTTTTTCCTTTAAAATATCTGAAGCTCTAACTTAAAAAATCTCTTTACTTTCTTTCAAGAAAGTCTTTTGCATGGAGAAATCGGTTCTAGTTTAAATTATCTTTCAACCTTAAATTCACCAATTCTGAGTTTAACAGTATTTTCCTAGAATCTGGACATCTTCATCAAAATATACGGGTAATTTTCAAGTTGAAACTGAAAAGTGCATTTTTTACATTTTCACATATTTTTAAAAAAATCATAATTAAAAGATCAGCATCAAAAATCTCTTTGGGTATTTTGTTTAACTTTTCACATTTTTACACCATTCAGAATCGATTTGATATGGAACAAACTTCCTCTGTGCTAAGTACATATGTTTCTTCCTTTAACCTCATTCGCCATCTAACAAACACAAAAAAAAGTTTTTGTTTTTTGGTCGTTTTAGTAGATGATTAAAGTAACAATAAATCAATAAGTTAGGTTATGAGAAGTACAGACATGATAATGAATCTGTAAAGAAAGCTTTATTTGATAATCTAGGAAGTTTTTTCAATTTATAAATCAACAATATAGTTATTTTTTGATTTTTACACCTCCAACGTTTTTTAATTTTTTGTACCCTAGAAGATATAATTATACAATAAATTCTGAAATGGTTAAGTCATCTCTTTTCATTAAAATCTAATCAAGAATTTAGATCAACGTTTCATTGGTTCCTTAAAAAATTTCTCTTCATCAAATGGCGAAGTGGCGATCTCTCGTTTTAGGTCGGTAAAATCAAAAAGTTTCGCTGATGATAATTTTTGTTTACTTTATTTGTTTTAACCTATAATAATGCAGTAACTTTCGGAAATATTCATAATTTAACAATGCAAGCTCGTATCGGTCGACCACGTGCTCCGACGACCATTGTAGAAAATGTCATACCTGCATTACTGTTAACGCAGGAGGGCTACCTCCTAAGAGATATTCATCGTGTCTATGCTGACATTGACTCTACCATATAGTGGTTTTCTAGACATGGTCTCCTTGCAAACTCTCAGCAGTGAAGCAACAAACCGATGGGGTTCACCTCGAGGAAGAAGAACAAAGATGGAAAGGTATGGCATTGCCGTACCTGCAAGAGGGAATGTAGCATGCATATTGATTCTTTTTTCACCGGCTCACATATCCCATTGAACAAACAGCTGGAACTTATGTATTGGTGGGCTGAAGTTGACTGCAAACAAACTGTAGTGCTCCAACAAGTAGGTGTTGCCTTAGAGGCTATCGTTAATTGGTTCAATTTTTATTGCGATATCGCCTGCATATATTGCATTGATCATCTTGTTCAAATCGGTGGTTCAGGCACAGAGGTTGAAATAGACGAGTCGAAGTTTATGCACCTCAAGTACCACAGAGGTCAGTATCGGAAGGGATATTGGGTTATTGGCCTCTTTGAGCGCAGAATGCACAACTATGTGCTGATAGCAGTTCCAGATCGCTCTGCCCAGACACTAGTACCCATTATCGATGCCCACTGTCTCCCGAGAACCCGCATCATTACAGACGGCTGGCGCGCCTACAATGTCCT
>CM043721.1:36371819-36415936 GCA_023969325.1 Oryzias curvinotus
TTTAATATTTATGAATATAAATCTAAATTTCGAAAATATTTTTTGTTATCAGTTACACATTGATGAGCGTTTTATGCAAATTGTTAACTTAAACCAACATTTCTTTCATCATAAAAAATTATTAAAAATAACATTTCAATAAAATATTAAGACAAAAGAGCGAGAATGTTCAAAAAAATATTAAAAATGTCAAATTTTTTATTTATGAAAAGAGTAAGAAAATTAGGTAAATTTTTAAAATGAGCCCAAACAAACTCTAAATATATTTATTAGTATTGAAAGCTTTTGAAGAGATTAAAAAGAGTTTGACTAAAAAATTAAAAAAATATAAATATAAATGTATTCTTTATTACTTTTAAAACAATTTATTCTTAAAGTTATACACATTCGTTAATGAGTTAAAATAATTTTTTTTATAGTCATTAAATTGTTGATAGTTTTCAATTATGATTTTAAAATTCTTTTATATTATATTTATTTCAATATTTTTTTTACCATTTACTCACATTGATTAAGCTTTTTTACACTTTTACTACGGTTAATTTTTCATTATTAATAAATCAGTTTTCAAAATGAATTAACTTTTGTTAGATAATACTAAAAATTTCTTGGTAAACGTTTTTGTGTTTTTTAAACTTCTTTAAACAAAATCACAGTAAATCTGATTAATTTCAGAAAAAATTAGAAAACGTAATCAATGCATATTCAACCAGAAAATAATCTTTTAAAAGCATTTTTGTTTGAAAAGCAATATACAGAATTAAAAAAATTTATTATTAAAATAATTAAACAAATATTTAATTAAAACGATATATTTTTTAATTGAAAATATTATTTTATGCTATTAAATATTAAATATTAAAAATATTTAAACTCTAATTTTAACATATACTATTTTACGAATAATACATAGTTTACGCAGATTAAGAAATTTTAAAAAGGATTCAATTGTTTTTTTTACCACCAAACTTGACATATAAATAATTTTTATATCCTCTGGGCTGTTGATGTCTCCTTTCATTAATTTTAACCATTTTAATAGCTAAACTATAATTAAATAATTTTGTAGGAGCTTGATTTTTAGGTCTTAAAATTTAATTAATTATTTCTAATAATTTAAATTTCTGATTTAATTTTATTGAATTGTTTAAAAATTAAAGAACCCTAAAGCTAAATATTAATTTTCGTAATGAATTTTTACAATTAATCACAGTTTCTTGTAATTTGTGTAAAAACAGCTAAAAATTGATCCATATAAAAATTTTAATAAAAACTTTTTTTATTAACATAAAATTTGTTCTTTTGTTCGAATTTAAGAAAATTAACAATTTTTTTGCCCTGCGAATGTATACATCTTTGGTATTTATAATTCTTTGGTTATTATTTTTGTTCTAATTACAACAAAAACTATTCCTTTTAATACATTTAAAAGTTGACTAATAATTTTATTGACAGCATTCCTCTTAATTTTTGACAAAGAGTTAGAATCCATTTTTTAATTTTTACAATTCTAAATTAAACTTATTGAGAGTTGTTTTTTATTCATGATAATTAAAAAACTTATTATTGTAATTAAAAATGATTTTTATTTTTCTAAAAAAACTTTGCTTTATGTTTTTTAAAAATAAGCATATTTTAAGCTAAATAATCTTGAAAATACTGATAATTTTTAACAATGCTTTGATTTTAAGAATCTGATATTTTATCTGAATGTAAATGACAATATATTCTTTGCTAAGATTTTTATAATAATTATTTACGAAAAATATTTTTTTCTAATCTGCTATTTAAGAAAAAGCCTAAAATTATACATTATTTTTATATAAATGATTTATTATGGACTAAAAGATCTTAAATATTTTTATTATATTTTTATCTTAAAATTCAACAAAATGATTTTTTATTAAATATTTCGTCAATATTAAGGCAAAAATAATAAATTATATAATAATTTATTCCTAAAATAGCACTTCATTAAATAAAAAAAACTTGCTAAATAAACATTCATTACAACAGCCTAATGAACACCGAAAAAATTAAACTAAAGCTATATTTTACTACATTCATTCTCTTTAAAATAATCTTTTTTGTTACTACGGTTTTTTACTGATGTAACTTTATATTAAATTAAAATATATGATTTGATTTCATCACAAATTTTTTTTTTTAAAACTATTAAAAATCATCATTTTTATAGCATCAATGACATAAACTTAATCTGACAGGAGCTATCTTTAAAAAGATTTTTAATAAAATTTAAAAAAAAAGTACACTCCAAATAAATAATATTTAGGAAACAAGAATGGTATTTTTAACTGAAAGATAAAAAATTATTATTTTATTAATTTAATTTGATATTTTTATATTTAAAATTTTTATCATATATTAAGAAAAAATAATCTACTGTATTTATTGGAGTATAATAGAGATTTTTAAATAAGATATTTGATTTTTGTTTCACTTAAAATTAAAAAGCATTGTTAATATTAGATGAAAAGTTTTAATATAAGATAAAATAATTTTATTTTATTTTTTAACTTCCTAAATTTATTTTTAAATTAAAGATTATTCTATCGTTAATTATTTTTCGAATCATAATCTAGACGTCTGATATAAACGATAAAATGAGGTTTATTACAGATCCATCATCATTGACCTTTTTGTAAAATGTGTTAGTTCAATTTTTTTCAATTCAAAACATATATTAAGCGAAAAAATTTAATTCAAGGGAAAGCCAAACAACTTTTCTTGTCTAGAATAAGAATTTTTTTATTAAAAAATTTCTAGATATAAATTTTTAATTATTAGCAGATAAATATGTAAAATAACAGCATGATCTATAAGTCATTATTAATATCACTTTGACCTCAAGTTCTTTTCAAAAAGATTAAAAACCGCACCCCTTTTATTTGACTTGATTTCATACTCCATACTAATTTATAAATAATATTTTTACAATTTTTTTTGGCTCATATCATTAATTTTATTTGTATGTCTTTTATCTTTTAAAACATCTTTGATGGGATAAACACAAAAAAATTAAAAAAAAGTTTAATTTTGGGATATGTAAACTTTATTCATATACAATTGGTTATTACGAATTTTATGAACTGTTTAAAGTATAATTTCCATTTTTTTTTGTTTTTTCAAGTTAATTTTTAATAAGAAAAACTATTAATAAAATTTACGAACAAATAAGATTTTATTTATATATCCACTTATTATATTGGCATTCATTATCACAAGTCCTGGAAGATGGAATTTTAAATAATTGTGGATCTTTGGTAAATATATTTTTCAAAAATGCTAAAAAAAGTCAGACGAAATTCTAAAAGCTTTTTATTTTATGACTCAGTAAATTAACAGATAAAAAAAAATTAAATATTTTTTTGGACATCATAAAAAGATAACTTTTTTTGATTAAAATAAGAGCAGAGATAGTTTAACATCGAATTAGAGGTAATTCAAAAAAATTGGATTAAGAATAAATAAATCTTTCGAGAGTTAAGTGTTTATTGTTACCCTGAAAATATTGTATTGATTTTTACAACAAACATGTTACAACGTTTCATTATAAATGTATTTTAAAGCTCTTTGCTGTAAAAAGAGGCCCAACGCATAAAAAAAACTTTTCTAATATTTTTTCTTGTAAAAGATATTTAAAATGAAAAAATGAATAAAAAAAATAAAACTAATAAACTTCAATGTCGTCACAATATTTAGAATAATAAAAAAGAGTTATAATTTATTAAAATCAACAATTTCAAATAATTCTTCATTAAGAAAAGCTCCTAAATATTTATTTAAATAATTTGTTAAAATTTATGAATAGAAAAAAAGGATTTGGTTATTTTAAATGAGTAGCAAATGAATTTTTGACATGATTCTTTTTTGAAAATTAGGCAATTTATATTCTTTTAAAAAGTATCAGGGAATAAAGAAAAAACTAAAAAATTGTTCAAACACTACTTATTATATTTTTATGATTTAAAAAGGTGTTTAATGTAATGTAAATCTTATCTTTCTTTAAAAATTTCATAATAAATCATATTCAGATTGATTTAAGTTTTTATTGATAAAAAGGCTCATTTTTTAAAACTACTTATTTTAGATTTAGTGAGGTTTATATCTTTTGAAATTGATGCGATATTATTATCACCTTGTTTTTGTGATAATCCTTTTAAGACCATTTTCTGTCATTAGAAATAGTTTTTAAACGTCAAATATTTTTAACATTTAGTCTAAAATTTGTTTAAATTGTGTTTTTATTCAGTTTTTAATCGAATAAAACCAGGATTAATCATATTAGTTTGATTTTAGTTTATACTTTTATGAGAAGATTTAAAAAAAATATTATTATAATCTTTACCCAAAAATTTTAAAATTCATCCTTAAAAATTAGATCATGTTTTTAATTTTTTAAACAATCTGCACTTTTCTTTTCATTATTTATTAAAAGTTTTATATCAAAAAAAGTCTTTCGTAAATAAAATGGTGAGAATTTTTCGACGCTCAAGCAATAAATTAAAAAAAAAATTTTGATTAAAAAATATTTTGTTTCCTTATTCTTATGTTTTAATTAGAAAATTACTGTTTTTAATAAATATTTAAACACAACCCGTTTTTTTCTTAAATATTATAAGATAAAAGCAGAGGATCCAGTGAACTTTAATATCATTAGGCTCTTCAAAATGAGGGTTTTTATTTCTAGTGCTACATTAATTTTTACTTCTTTAATTTTTCTTAAGCATAGAGCATAAAATTCTGGTAAAATATTGAAATATTAGTACAAATTTCATGTCAAATCCAGCTATATCGACGGTCATTCAAACAGTGCTTTACTATAAATAATATCCTTTAAAATTATTTTGTTCTAGAAAAAAAATCAGCAAATTTTTTAAAATTTAAAATAAAAAAAAATCTTTTGTTTTTAAAATTTTTAGTCTTAAAGCCATGGAAAATATTATTTTGAAATATCTTTGATAAGATTACTAGATCAGAGATGATGTTAAATAAATGTAAAAATATAAATTGTTTGTTAAAATTTGTCGATGATAATTTTTAATTCAGTTTGTTGCTCGAATCTAATTTTTTTTAACACAGTGAATTTTATTGATATAATCCTTATATTAAATAAATTAGTCAATCATCTAAAACTAAATTTTTTTTTCCTATCAATTTCTATTATATTTTATGATATTCAACGAATTCTGTTGAGATAAAAATCAAAAAATTTCGTTCATGAGGTTAAAGAAATTATTTAGAAATTTATAATTTATTATTTTTTTTTTAATACAATAAAAATAGATAAAAAATATTTTATTTTTATATTTTTTTAAAATATTTTCAACGCCTAAATCGAAAGAGTTTTTAAAAGGTTTTGTATTCAAAGAAATTGTTAAAACAACTTCAGTTTTAATTAAATAAATGATGTGCAACAAGACTTATAACATTAAGAGTTGATGGAAACAATATACAAGGATAAAAATAACTAAAGAAAATATTATCTTTGATTTCAAGTCTTGACATCTTACACATTTCGAAAGAAAAAACTTTTGAATTTATTTTCAGTATTTGAATATAAGTTAAAAATTTCTTCGTTTTTTATTTCTCTATGGTAAAACTATAATGTTAATACACCATAAAAAACCTATTTTTTCAACTATTGAAAATTTTTTTGAACTCCAATAAATTTGTGACAAGCGCAATTTATTTAAATGACGTCAGTCTAAATGTCTTTCCAAATCAAAAAGTATAACGTATAAATCTTTCCTCATTGTAGAAAAAAATTTCAGAAAATTTTTAAAACGTGTTTAATGATGATCTAATGTATGAATACTTTTACACAAATATGACTTTAACAAGTCAATTTATAAATTATCAGAGCAGTCAAGCAAAAAAAAGAATTTTCTTTTAAACGAAACTTTAAAATGTTATAAAAAATCAATAAATTTTTTTTTTTTGATTTTTTTCTTTTTCCACATAAAACGTTGATTTTCAAAAAAATAAATATCCATAAAATTAAAAAAAAAATAATTGAATAATTATTTTATTATTTGTTGATTGATTTCCATTTTTTGTCTAATAACTTTCAATTAGAGGGATCGAAAAATTATTGAAACCGAAGAGAGTAATAATTCATTTTATTTTTTTTTAATAAAAAGAATTTTAAAGAATTGATTAAATATTGTTTTATATTAATTTGTAAAATCTAATGCAAATCCTAAAAAATTTTATTGGATATGTAAGTAGGTTTTTTCCAAATATTAGGATAAAAATATCGATAAGTGCTTGTTTATCTTAGAAAAAATGGGTTTTGACAATAAATAAAATGTTGGAGAACCCCTCGTTTCATTAATTTAATATTTTAAATGAATTTTCAAAATTATAATTCCAGTTTTTTTTCAATTTGCAAAAATATCAAAAATTTCACAAAAAACTTTTGTTTATTTTTCAGGAGATTTTAAATATTTCAGTACTTAATAATATTATCCAAACCATTACTTTTAGTATGATTAACTAACACCTGTTTTATACAATAATTAGATTTCATTTAAAGAATATTTTTTATCGCAATTATTTTAAATTTATTCACAAAAATAATATTTTAATTTTTATTAAATTTATGAAATGCCAGATCAAGAGATTTAACAATCCGTATTTTAAATAAAAATGTAATTTATTTTATTTTATTTTTTAGCATAATTTATGAGTGCCTCATTAATAAAATTCCAACTGTTATTGATAAATAATCTCATTACCTTCTTAATTTAAAAGTAAAATGTGTAAATCAATTTTATTTTCATAAATATTTAAGATTATTTTTTTTCAAGTTATTTTTATTACAATTTTTCTGCAATTATATTCAAAAAAATAGAAAATAATCAATTAAAATTATAGCTGACATAGTTAATAAAATTTTACAATTTATAGAATTTACTATAGGGAAATAATTAAAAACAAAGAATAGAACTAAACCAATACTCAATTTAATTATTCAAGCAAATAATAATTCTTAAGTATAGCAACCGTTGAATACCTTTTTTATTTAGCAAGGAAGGAATGTTAAAGATAATCCAGACTTTAATCCTTAGATACTATGTATATTTTTAAATGAAATGCATTAATTCAGGTTATTTTATCAGATTACTATTATATAATCAGTTTTAGTATTCATAGAAAAAGCTGAGTCAAAGCTTCTAGTTAAAAAAATTGCAAAAGAAATAAGATCGATTGTGAAATGACTAAAATATGAGAAAAGGGTAAGAACTTGGTAGCTGAATATAGAATGCAGAAAAAAGATACGGTAGATTCCGCTAAATTGGGAAAAATCTAAACATTTTGTTTTTTCCAATTAAGCAGCTATACAAATTATCAGAAATTATCTTTTTTAATTCAGTTAAATAGCTCTGGAAAATAGGGCCTTTAACCAATAATACACACTTAAAATTAAAATATGCATATTTTTTAATTATTAAAATTCGTTAAGTCTTACTAACTGTAAATTACATATTCGAAACAAAAAAATTATCCTATAAATTACTTATAATAATTCAATATGAGCTTTTTAGACAATAAAATGAAATAAAAATTAAAAATAAATTGCTAGATAGGTACAATCATAGTATTTAATGCAAACATCAGTCAAATGAAGTCTTTCTTTCGTTTAGAGCATTTAAATTCTACAAAATCATTCCAGATATTTATTTTTGATGTTGAAATCCCTTCATTACCTTCCTGCTTGAAATAAAACTGTAACACAATCATACCTGCTTTTGCCTACTGCCTAGACACAGACACAGTTAGATAATCATCATCGTACTCTTCCCTAAAGATTTCGTTTTTTAATTTAATATCTTTTGCAATTAAATCCAAAAAGTATTTATTATTATCGTAAAATGGTAAATTATTATCTATCGTTGACAATTTTTTTATTGTTAATAATAGGAACTTGCAACGTATCATAATTTTTTTTTAGTTGGATAAAATTTTGGGAATATCTAAGAGTTTAAAACCTCAATTAACAAAATATTTTGTACTTTTCAGGTTTTTGTTGTTCCCCAGATCAGCGAAAAACTGTATTGCTAAAAAAAAAGAAAATTTTTGAATAAGTCTCTCTGGCTGTTTTGCAACTTGTCAATAAATTATCATCGATGGACTCTAAGAAGCAATTAACCACATCTCCAATATGCGATGTCCTAAACTTATTTTTAACCCTATGTCCATTGGTTGCACTTTTGATATGGTATTAGGAGAAATAAATTCTAGCTATATATTTTGTAGATTGTTGAAATGAGGATTTGGTGCACAATTGTCAACAAGCACAAAAATTTTTAATTGTTTAAGTTCTTAATTTCGGTCCCAATTATTTCCAAAATTTAGAAATTTTACTGAAGACATCAACGGATTTTTGTCCGCATGGTACTTCACTGATAAACCATCAACTCATTGCCCATTTAAGCATCTAAATCTAGCACAATTTCAGATGATCACTAGCTTTCGTTTATCAGCACCAGATATATTCGTACAGCATCATATATCAATGTATTTATCGCCTTTTTATAACCAGACAGTGAAATGTTTTAAAGGATAAGGAACCATCAGCGTAGTATTATAATAAAGGCCATTTTAATCAGCGTTGTAAATTTTAACACAAAAATTCTCTAAATATCTAGGTATTTTTTATAGTTTTCAACTGTGCAGTACTAATTTAAAAACATTGCGTTTATTTAAATTTAACATTTTTTCTTGCTTTCCATAGCAATAAAAAACAATGAGTTACTTTGAAATCGTTGCGGTCCAGTGTTTAAGCTAACTCCTCTGATTTTGCCTTCAATATTGGGCAATTCATATTTAAGTTTTAGCCAATTACAATTTAAATCCGTCAAAATATTTCTTTTTGTACGTCTGGATTCTTCCCATTGCGTTTTCTTTTGAAACATCCTGCTTGTTTTTCTTTAATATCAATCGAGCACAGTTGACTTTCTTGTCGTAAAACACTCTTTATAGTAGATTTTGGAAGATTATTTATCTCAGCAAGACGAAGATAACTTGATTGAGGGGGTTGGCCTTTTATTTTATTACGAAAGTAAATTATAACGGAAAGTGTCAAATCAGTTCTTGGAATTTTAGGAAGAGTGAAATTTTAGAAAAATAAATTTCTCAAAAAATAAGTTCACGCACTGTTCACATGCTAGGTATATTGGTGACTCAATAAATGCTTAAATAATTGAGAAAGTCGTAACGTGCAAGGTCTATTTGTAACTGAAAAATATCGTATTAGCGGCGCCGATGAGTTGTGAGACAACACATCAAATCAAATTATCTGTACATATTTTTTCTTGATAATATGTATAACATAATATGTAATTTGATTTTCAATTTACTTTTTCAATTGAGCTGAATTGACTGTACTCAAAAATTTTTCTTTATAAAAACTCATTTTTAATTTAGATGTGGTGTTGCGGATAAGATTTCTGGAAAAAACAATCACTTGCTTTGCAGAAAAATTTCTAAAATTTATTTACTGTGAAATAATTAAAAAAAATCAATTAAAAAATAACTTTGACCATTTTCTGTAAAAACATTCTTACACGTGGCTGTTATTAGATCTAGCACAAAATAATTTATCATGTGTTAGAATAGTCAATGGGTTATATTTTATTTAAATTAACAGAAATCTTTTTTTCAGTACTTTAATATCAAACCGTGATTAGAGTGACGTTATGCTAAGACTAAAATATTTTTGCTTTAATAAATTATTGTTTCATAGCAGCAAACTATTGACTACTTAAAGACATTTTTTAACTTATTATGTTAAGTTTAAAATAAGTGATATATTAGAAATCAACCTTAAATATAAAAAAAATTCAAAGAAGATAACCAATCATAAAATCGATGGGGTTAAAAGCGCGTTTTCAGCTTTAAATGCTTAAAACTATCGCCACATTTTTATTGATGTTTCGCAGGGGTCTCTGACTAAAAATTTCTTGAGGGCAAACTGATAAATTCCGAAGTATCTTGAGGGTCGCATTGCATGAACATATAAAAAATTATAAAAGGTTAATTAATAAGAAAACTAAATAAGAACTTCTAGCTTTTCAATATTTCTCCGGTCAATTTATTTACAAATTTAATGTATTTTATTTAAGTTCGGTATTTGGCGTATCTATATTTGGTTAACTTAGGTTTCAGTCACTTTCTATGCTAAAAGCTGAGCTGGCTGCGTTTTGCATCAACAAAGGAATCAATAAATCTCTTGATTTTATGAGAAGAAACCAATCTCAATCTTTCTTGCAACTTTCATTAATGAGCAATGACCTAAGTATAGACTTGTTAACTTTCATTGATGAAATTTTTTTTTCACAAACATGCCTTCTGAAAAATATTGTAAGAATCCTTGCTGAACAGCGAGTAACCTTAGAAAGCTTTCTCTTGAAAGAAAGTTGTAGAATTCGAGAATACCTTTCTTCTGCATATTTCTTCTTCAAGATATTATTACTCTAGAGTTCCATCAACTCCATTTCCAATTCCTCTGCGAGAACGTCACTTTCTACAGCAAAAAAAGTCGCATAAACTTGAAAATATGGCTCCAGTAACTAAGAGTCTACAAAACGCGCATAAAACAGATAAATTAACTCCTAAATTAAATCTGTATATTCTTCCAAGCATATACATTAAACCGTTGCTAAGGAATTCAGAGTTGAAAAATGGGCGATAGTGCCCTCAACAAGTTGCTTCATCCATAAACGAAGTTTAACTCTGAAGGATTTCACACTGCATTAAATCTTTGTGATACTCTTCTTTTCACCTTGATTCTTTATGTTAAGTGTATAATAGATCCGTAATACTAGTTAGAAAAGAAAGGTTGCAATAAAATCTAGAATCAGTCAATGAATTATCTGCCTTATTTTTCATTGTCTTAATGAAACGATTTCATGTCTTGGTGCAAAGAAACGCTTCAAAACATTTTAATCACATAGTCATCTTAATTCAGTGTAATAAACAAGTTCACCATACTCAGATTCCATATCTCAAAAAAAACAACATGAACTACCCTTCATTCAGCTATCAGGACGTATATACTTGACTGTTTTAGCTTTCACATCAATCACCATATTCATCTGTCAGGTTTTACTAAAAGAGCTTTTTGATGCAAAATGCAGAATATGCTAGTGAAATATTCCTGCTTTTTCAAGTTTGCTTGATTTATTTTTCCTTAACCCAACAACTTCATTCTGAGAACACATTGAAAGTGCTTCTCTTCGGCTAAATATACAAGTTCATCCCATGAGTATTTTTATTTTTCAATGCATTTTTACAGGACTTGAAATAAATCAGATCCAATTTTAGTAGCATTTAATTATAAAACTTCCAGTAATTCTTCTGTAAGATTTTAATTTCTGTCCTTCCCTTTGATAAACATAAAATATTTTGAGGTATCTGACAGATCTGTGATCTCATCGAGAGAAATTCAAAACAATTCGAAATCTGCAAGCGTTTCAGTTAATTTCTTCTTCACATTTGCTGCTCAACATGTAATCCAGCTTGCTGCTGGATTGAAGGCAAGCCAATGCCTTCAAACAGTTTCTTTTGATTCAGACGTAAAATGTTACCTGCAGTTAAAAAATATTTTAGTTTTTGAATGAACCCTCTGTTAATTGTCGTGATGACTTCACTATCATCGCACTTAATCAATAACTTACTCTCATATAATTCTTGTTGAACTGGTTAATTATGGTTTAGAAACTTCTTCGTTTTCAGAAATTCTTATTTATGTTGAATAAATTTTTTCTCCCTGTCTTTGCTGGTGTACGTGTCATATTTCATACAGAAATTATTTCTGGGTTTCGACGCACTTTGAACTCCTTCAGAAGTGCTTTCGTTTGCTGACAAGCAAGACATTGAATTTTATCTGTGAGTGTAAAGTCACAAAAGATATATCCTGCTATCTGACTTGAAAAACTTTCTTTTCATCGACTAGTTTTCTTTTGATAAAAACAGAAGAAATTTGAACTTGTTTTTAAAAATACTAAAATAAAATTTTTACAATGCATTCAACAGTTTACGATATTAAGCTGATGTCCCCTTTGAGCACTACACGAAAATCAATCAAGACTCCCAATCAATAAGTTTATAAGATTTTCTACTGGTTAAATAACTCTTTGCAAAAATTCAACAACACTAAGTAAATTTTTATATGTAAATACGTCGTGCATCGCACGAAATGCCTTTACCAGTTCACTGTTTGAGACCCCTGAACTATCAGATAGTTCTTTGGATATTTTTTAACTGAATTTCCAATTTCAATATTTAAGGAGTTTTTAATAAATTTCACCTTCGAAAAAAAATCAGTCTTAATTATCGAATCAAAGGTAATTAATTAATTCATTCGTCACCCCCTTGTCAAGTAATTTATTAATCATGCTGACCTGAATGTATCGGTCAACATTAGGATATTTAGTTTTTCCTGAACAGTACTCAAGGAAGGGAAAGAGAAAAAAGATATATTCCTCCTCTCTGATGAACAAGTTTAAGTTTACTCTTGGTAAGGATTAAAACTGCACGATATTGTCGTGCAACAGCCGCAAACTTAGCGGAAAAAAGTGGTTCTCTAGGTTTTAAAGAGGCAGTCTAAAAAGATAAACACAGATACATGATATTAATTTTGAATCTGTTAAATTTAAAACTTCCCTAGTATTTAAGTAAAACCTCTAAAGCGAAGAAAATATCTTGAGTCTTTGCAGGAGAAACTAAATCTGGTTTTAAGGTCATTTTAAAACAACAAAATACTTCCTTATTCTAGGAAATATTCGTTATTTCTAACCAAAGGCTATAACTTAGTGCCGCCAATAAAAAATGTGTAAAAACTTTTAATAAGAGGAATTTGAGATAGAAAAATGTCAGTTGTAAGCTATAAGGTGAAGTTGGCTCAACTTAAATATTTCATCAATGACAATTTTGAAATTTATTAGAAGTAAATAAATGAATAGAAAAATGTTAATGGATATTACAAGAAACAGTAATTTTTAATTAAAAATTTGCTTGGGAGAAGAAAGCACAAATTAATGTTGTTATGAAATGTCCGTTGATGATAAACTAAAATGACTCACCTTCATGAAACTTTAAATTGTTAAAAATGACAAACATCAGACTTCCAGCAGAGGTTTTTAGGAAAAGGTCAAAAAATTAATGTTTATATTGATTGATTAAATTAAAATCCTGAAAAAAGAGGATAAGGAGACTTTTTTCATTTTTGATCGAATTTAACTAAAGGGACCTAAAAGGACGGAGAAAAGTATAACAATCGGGTGATAATAGCTAATAAATATAATCTACGATTATCTATGAATATGCTACAGTTACCTTTGATCTCAAGAGAGATATTGGGTTAATTTCCGTCCTCTTTATGTAAGAGTATCGAACAGGTTTCTCAAAAATGCTACCTCGACGCATTAGCATATTTACAAAAATTTTCATTACATTTTTTCAATTTTTCTATTCTTGGTGTTTGAACTTTTGCAAACATCACTAAGATGGATTTCTTCTCCTAAAATCAAGCATAGTATTGATTTCCTCTTTTATGCAAAACGCAGCCAGATAAGCAGTTAGTAGAGGAAGTGAATGAAAGCTATGTTAACGAAATATTGATACGCTAAATACTGTACTTAAATTAAATTTAAAAATATTTTTAAAAAATTGATTTTAGAAAGATTGTTAATCCCTCAGTTCTTATTATGATGTCTTGTTTATTAACCTTTTATAATTATAGACAAGTTCGGGCAATGCGGCTCTCAAGGTACTTTAGAAATTAATACTTAGCCCTGGAAGCAATTTGAGTTTGATAACACTGGGTTAGAAGATTGTGTTTCAGAAAATGATTTGCTCAGGAAACTCGACGTCTTTCAAAAAATAGTTTAAAGAGTTAACATTAATGATTACATAAGATTTTAAAAACGAGGTTGGGGTTTATTGGAGGGATTGTTTATTATCATTACCAGGTCATCCATGATATATTCAATTCGATATATAGCTTATCGTATTTTTTTGTTTGGTATTGCCCATAAATGCAATTTTTTCTTTTATTAAATCAAAAATTGGTCGAGATTCTTTTTTAAGATATGGAAAGAATTATGTATCTGACTGAATTTTTTTTTGTGTTTTTTCCTCTAGAGTGGAAAATCATACGAAAATGAGTGTGTGCAAGTTTTTGCTATAAGTTAATGGGTTAGGGGTGAATCCGTTTGAAGAGGGCTTTTTCGCCCTGATTGAGTAACGAGCTCTGTTTAAATGACTATCCCAATCGCTTTTGTGATTATTCAGGTAGTGTCGTAAAATTTCTTTAATCTTTCTGTTTGCATAGACCAATATTGCATTTTTTGAAGGAAGATACTGTGGTGTTTGCAATTTTAAAATTCCAAAAAATCTGCATAAATAGCTTAGATTTAACCATTGAAATATGTTTTCTGATCGCTTTGTGTTCTAAAAAAAATTCTTTAACCTATTATAACGCAGTCAATGATTGTTTCATTTACACCCCATGCTTTTTGATCTTGAATTGCCTTTGTCTTTACCCATCAACTAAAATGATTTGTGATTACAAAAATATATTCATTACCATTTTTAGTTGTAAGTAATTGACCTGTGATGTCTACCTCCCAGATACATCAATATTTGTCTAAAATTATTTGTTAGAGAAAATCTCGGCCAAAGTTTATGATTTGTTGAAGAAACATTTTTCGGATCCTGAAATCCACTTTATCACATCATTTTATATTAATGACAAAAATATCTTTTTTAATTAAATTTAATGTTTTATTATCTCACAAATGAGCGGTAAATCTAATATGGGCAAGCTCGAATATTTTCATTCCTCAATGCTAAGATATAACCGGTCTTAATTTTAATCTAGATTTTTGAACCAATGTACTGTCGATAAATCTCAATGAATCGAAATTAAAAATAGTTTTTAATCGATGTGTTCATTATAATATCATCGCTTTTAATTTTTTTCTCAATAAAATTGCGAATTGCAGATAAGATTCCATCTTTTTCTTGCTCTTTTCTGCTATCCAAATTTGTGCAACCTTTTAATTCAGATCATAATCTTGGAAGATCATGAGCAACTTCATTTCGCTGTCCAGGTATTTTTTTTATCTGAAAAGATATTGTTCTAACTCCAGGCTACATCAATTTCTCTCCCTAGTTTCTTTCTTTTTTTGGATGTGAATAAGGAGATTATAATTAGCAAATAAAATAAAGCTTCTTGCTAATATAAAATGGCGTAGCATTTCTTGTCGATTGTAAGATATCTTTTTTAGGTTGCGTTGAGCTCTTTGTTCGAGAATTTAACAAGATAATCCATTCCATACAGTCTGGGAAAGAGCTACGCCTACAGCGTCATCTGACGTATCTGTTGTCAATGTAAATGGGTTTATTAGCCAGAAACCATTTAAGATAATATTTCTTCAATCATTTTATAATAAGCCAAAAGATTATACTCAATCATGACTCTAAGACTAAACAATATTCTTTGAAAGAAATTTTTTTTAATGGTAGGCAAATTTTTTAATAATTTTTAGTAGTAATTTCAAGTTCGTAAGAAACGTTAAAGTTCTTTTTGATTTGATAAACTTATCCTTATCTAACTGGTTTTAGTCTGATCTGGGTTCAGTTTTTTTGTTTCTTGATATATAACAAATCATAAATATTGTATAATTGTTTCAGCGAAATCACACTAACTTGGTATAAGTTTTACATTAGCAATGTATTGTTTTTTCACGATATTGTTGACATTTTAAGCGTGATCTCAAATATATTTTTTAAGTAAATAATAGTGTTATCTAAATAGGCTCAACAATGATATGAATTTTAAATGATTTTTTAAATTAGATGCTGAAATTATGTCGGCGCTTTAGCGAGACCAAATAACATAACTTTGAAATCGAAAAGACGCATTTCTTGACCTGGACATAATGTAGTTTTCTTCCAATCATGTTCTCAAATGGAGTTAACAGAAGCGATTTTTAAGGTAGATAACTGAAAATTAACTTGATTTTACTAATCAATCTAGGAGTTTTTCTGTTGATGGTAAAGGATATCTATCGAAATTCGTAATCCTGTTAAATTTCCTAAAATCTAGACAGATTCTTTGACTCTATCCTTATTTTGACCTTTGTTGTTTGAGAACACCATGGACTTGAATATGGAGATATAACATCGTTGAAAAGAATTTATTATTTAAGATATTTAAAAAGATTTTGTAGACCTAAAAATATTTTAAGCGGTCTACATTTTATGTGGATATGAGTGTCAGTTTCTATCGTATGTTGGATGATATTTACTAACTCTTGATTTACTTGTTTAGAAAATAACGATGCCCACCTCTTTTTATTATTATAAAAACTTTTGAATCTATCGTTAAAATTTTTAGAAAACTAAAGTTTTCTTATTTTGAATATAGAATTTCTGGTTTTGTGAGGTCGATAATCAATTCAAGTTCAATGATAAAATCTATACCAGTTTATAGTGGTAAGAGGTTTCATTAAAACATAAAATGGCCATTTTAAACTTGTTCTATAGATAGTGAATTTAATTATGACCTGACCAATCAAATTAATAGCATCTTCTATATCAGATATAAATTTTAGTAGGATTCCTGTTATTTTCAGATTGTTTTCAAATGATTGGTTTATCATACTAAAGCAGGCTGCTGTATCTAACAAGGCTTCACAGTCATTATTTCTATTTTTTATTTTTATCTTAATTATTGCCGCTTTAGAATTATGGAAGAATGAGGAAAAATAAAATTTCGAATATATATTGTTACTTCTAGAACGTCAACATATGTTGGCCATATGTCTCTTTCGATCGCATATATACGACACAATGACATTCACGTTCTTACCTCTTTGCAGTAATTTATAAAGCCAAATTTGTTGCAGTTCATTCTTGGCTTCCTCTGTATGACTTTAATCTTTGGGTGCTTACGTGTTGAAAAATTAGAAATCGAACTTTCCAAGGCTTATAGGTATTACATTACTTCGTTGGATTGGTTTTTGGAGGACGAGATTTTTGTAACTTTTTGAGTTTCTAAAAACGAATTAATGTCTGGTTCCACCACGATAATATTATAGGTTTCCGCGTTATCCAAGAAATTATTTATTTATTGGTGAAATTTAACTTTGAGGTGAATTCATTTTTCAGGAGAAAATGTGTCAAGGATTTTTTGTTTAATAAAAAATTTAGCTTCATTTACCTACAGTCCTGTCTAACTCATTTCAATGCTTTGACCAGACGAGCCTATTGATAATAAATAATTTTTCCAGGAATCCTATGTAGATTAGAAAAGTCTAAAAAGCTCGATCTTGAGAAAAACGAGGATTAAAAAATCAAATAATTGTCTCTTTGATCATAATGTATTTTTTAACACATCTCTTATCTTTGCAATATTAATGACAGACCATAGTTCTGGAGGACACACATGCAGAACATAGGCTTTAAATTGATCCTGAGACCATCTCTTAGTCATAATTATTAATCCGAATTCGTCTAATTGATCTTGAATATGAATGAGGTCATCGAATTTCTATTAATCAACAGATGATACCAAAATAACAGTCACGTGGTAAAAGCTAATCACAATGGTATTATTGATGTTAAACTAGATGTGAGACAAGTTATTTTAACACAGGCAATGGGTACTAATCTCTAATTCGAATCAAGAAGGTTGTTTCTTAAAACAAATATTTAAAGGTAAAAAATATATAATATGAATATTAAGGTAGTTAAATAAAATTGTGATTTTAATTGGACACAACAACTTTTAAACAGAATGCAAGGCTTAGGAAAATTATTCAACCTTTTCCTTTAATGAATAAATGATAATTTTTGAGTTTTAGACTTTCGATTTACTAGTGTTATAATATCATTAAATAACCACATTTTAGCAAGATCTGATGCGATGAAAACAATAAAGTGAAGCAATGGCCAGAATCTCCAAAGAATTTCGAATAAAATTTGAAGTGTTCAAAAATAAAATGAATAATAATTTAATTTTCTTAATTAATCAAAGCTGAACTTAATAATTTCTCTGATTTTTTTCTTAAGAGTGGAAAAAACGACATAAAAAAGATTTCGCGCATGACTCTAATGAGAGAATTATAAATTTCTTTTTTAAAAGACTTCACTACAGAAAAATTATAGTTTCAACAAAAATGCATAAAATAATTAAAAAAAATTTATTTGGCACAATATTTGTTTTTTAGAGGATTAAGAACAATTAACACATTAAAAAACATGGCTGATTGCGACTCAAACGTTCTGCTAAAATTATAAAAAAGTGCTCCGTAAGTATTTCTACATTAAAAAATCTTTCATTTTTTTGAAAAATTTTTTTGGGAATATTTCAACTCTTTAAACCACTTATTTTGATGATATGCATCGATTAATAGTAAACACGCTTACTACAATTTTCACTACAATGCACAATTTAGTAACAATCTAACAACATGTATTAGAAGAAACGTGAAAAAGCCGACTAAGAGGGATAATAACTCCTAGAAATTACATCCTTAAATCTCACCGCCCAAAAACCTGGAGTAAAAAATAAGAGAATTTTTGGGATTGTTTTTACATGGTCGTTCAAATAAAAATTTTTGTTTTAAATTTTAACCATTTTTGAGAAATCGTTATGATGTCTATCTAATTCAAAAACAGATGTTTTTTAGTGATTTTTTGTTTAACTTTAGCAGTAAAATAACTTATAAGAAATTAATTTTGCATTATCTTAATGTGTTAGTTATTAAGTTGGTAATTAAAATGTAATTAGTCCACGGATGATAATCCGTCCTTTGTGTGAAAATGATTGTTATTTGATATTAATTTAACCGGTTATGCAAATTTGTTAACCATTTCATTTAAAATAAAAATATATTTTTCTGTAATAACTTTCACAGGGTTGATAAATGCAAGCTAATAAAGATCGATTTAACTTATTTGTTTTCATAAAGTTTGAAGATTTTGTTAATATCAAAATAAAACTCCTGAGTGATGATATTAAGCTAGTTAAACAAGCATTTGAAATAATAGTAAAAGTTTGATTAATTGTGTGTCCACAAAAGACCCAATAATCACCGATCAGAAAAACTGGCCACCATAAATCATCGATTAAAATATGTTTGGATTTTTAGGAATGGAAAGACAATAAAGAATATACATAAAGCACCAAAAAAAGAGTTTACATATTCATCATTGAAAGCAAAATAAAAAAATCGATAAATGACAGTTTTTGTTTCACGCGTGCGTTACACTTGACAAATGATTCAATTGAGACGCCTTGGTCTTTCACTTCTTAAACGTACTCGCTCTTTAGCAGTTACTCCAATATGCATGAAGAGTGAAGTGGTAACAAAACCTTCAAAAATCTTAGAAACTAAACTTTCTTCTTCCAACGAAATAGATAAATTGATTTTATCTATAGTCGAAAAAAAAATTAACAAGGAAAAAAAAGGACTCCGAGAAATCGTTTCTCCTTCAGGGTGGGAATTTCACAGTCAAAAAAATTATTTTTACTTAACTAAAAAATTTGAAACTGAACTTATTAGAGTTGTTTTCGATATCAAAGACACTGATAAATATCCCTACCCTATCAATGGAAAATCGTTGGCCCAAGATTTGGAGGAAGGTAAATTAGGTGCAGAGTCTTCTGAATTTGTTTGTGTCCCAGATCTTATTACAGTTGAAGTTTTAAGACAAGGAAAAGGAGAATTAAACTTTGATTTCAGCTATGTCAAAGATGAAGACATTGATGAGGAAGACTATTGCTTCGAAGATGATGCTGATGAAAAACCCTATGATGAAGAACGTCTTGACGAAATGTCCTGCAAATGCGATGAAGAATATTCTCTTTCTTTTCAACTTAACAATAACCTCCGGGTCGACCTTGACTCGTTGTCTTTTTATGATGAATACAATAATCTTGTTTACGACTTCGAAAATGACATGTTTGATCATGAATTTGGCTGCAATGTGATTGAATTTTTAAAGAAGCGTGGTATCACTGCTGAATTCTTCAATTCTCTCATGGATTTATCTACTCAGCTTGATTCAAAGCAATACCTTAAGTTTCTCGAAGGACTTAAATCATTTTACTCTCAATAATCTTACAAAAATATTGATTCCCCTTACGTGAATTTTTTAAATTGTTCATTTTATCATTAAAAATTTCTTGTAGCCTCTAAATATCAATCTCATTTCGAGTAGTAATAATTCTGTCACCACTAAATTGCATCATAATTTTCCCTGCTTTGTAAAAATAAATTCATTTTTATATTGTTTTTTATTCGTCAATATATTTCTGTAAATGCTGTTGATGTTAATTATCTCAAGCTTAATGTATTTTCGGTGGTTTGACTGCCGGTATGCATTGCTATCATAACTATTAAAATTAAAAATATCTCTACCACCACTTTGACTTCTTTTTAAATCTTCAAGCAAAAGTTTTAAAGTTATTAAAATTTATCTTCAACATTTGATTACAATCTTAATAAAAGCGGATAGCGTTCTTTCATCACTAACTCAAAGAATTATCTACTGGTTTCCAAAAATTTTTTTTTCAGTCTTTGTACTTTGCCTGTTCAAAAAATTGTTTAATAGTCGTTCCTTACAAATTATACACTTTACCAAGATGTTTTAGACATTAAATAAATCTCTTGTTAACCCTATAAAGAGCAACATTTTTATCAATATTATCAAATGCGTTATGTCAAAAGCTTTGCAAAAATTTTTATTTTTCTATTAAAAAAATTTTGAACAACGGCTAGCTAAAGAAAATATTACCATCAAATAAGCTCGTTAATTTTCATTTTTAACGGGAGCTATGCTTATTTGACATGTCAAGCTACCCGTACAAGCGATATATTAAACTAAACAACACTTATATAACATTTTATATACCAGGTTATTTAAGCCAAGTTATAAAAATATATAATTTTTTTGTTTTTACACAACATTTTTCTAAGGAAAGATTAGATAAAATAAAGTCTCCACTCATCAACACTGTTTCTCAAATAAATATCAATGTGAACACCTAAACTAAAACTCACAATAATTTTTCCCTATTTTGTTTTCCAAGATAAAAACTGTTTCACTTTAATCTAAATTTTGAATCATAATCTAAAAAGTTTTTAATGACAAAAAATATAAAAACAAACTCAATTGTTTTCATGATAGACAGAAAATACATGTTCTAAAATTCATTTAATTTTAAGAATCTATTCTTTCTTAAATCTTTTTCAAAATAAAAATTCGGAAATCGTTATCATAATTCTAAAAAATTTGACGAAAATGAAAGGTGATTTAGGATCAGTCAGAACCTCACATTGCTTACATCTTGTCTAAAATGAATTAAGAAATAAATCATCCCATTTCTAAGCACATTTCCAGTTTTAAATGTTTTTTGTTAAAAAACACATCTCTTTAATTTTGCTTCAAAAGACCAAGGAAACAGTTCTTTGCGCATGGAGGGTTTATTAACGAGTGTTTAATTAGAGGAAATTTGAACTACTTAAGTGTTAACGCTGAATTCTTTCAAGAACATCGGGCTCTGTATTTTATAAGCCCTCTCCCTTTTTATTTAAGAAATGACTTGGAAAAGGTTTAGACCCTAAGGCTAAGTTAAGTTTTCTTATTGAATTGTGATCACTTGAATTTTAAAAAATTTATTGCGTCTATTATTTTATCGGTTTATAAACAATATTTTCTCAAAATGGTTCTTTTGTGAAAATTTACAAAAATTAGTTGGAAATTAAAACTTTCAAGTTTAAGCGTTTTTTAATATTTAAGGTTTCCTAAGCAATTAAATACTTGTTCTATCAGTAAAAGCGAAAGGAAAAGAGCGGTAAAATATAAGGGTAAGAGTGAAAAAATAAAAAACCTGCAAATTGATGAAAAAATAACAAAAGACTTTATAATAAAAAAGCATGCGATAAATGTATTAACACAATAATTAAATCGATAATCATCGTAGATAAACGATAAGATACTTCACTAACAACCAAATGAACTCTTCTAAATTATGAATGAGAAAAAATGGCATAAGATATAAAAAATAAATTTTATCGATATTTTCGATTTCTTATTTAATCTAAATTAATTTATAAACATTTGACAAGTTTTGCTTTTTTTAAATTTAAAAATTTGAATTATTTCAAAAAACTGTAAAAACAATAATTTTTTATTCAATTATATATTTTATCAATATTTTGATTTTAGTAACCCTGGAATTTTCTAAATTTGTGATAGAATATACTTATGTTATTTAATCAAACTTTGAGATTAAACTCCTAAATCATTCTTATCATAGGCATCCATTATAATATAATTTTTCTTCCATTCTTATTAAATATTGTTATTTCTAAGAAGAATGGCGTATAAGGTCATATAAATTTCAAATTAAACAGAAAATATCTTTAAAATACGGTTTTACCAATAAGATATATTCTAGCATTATCTCGAATAAAAACCAAGATCAAGTCTTAATCAGTTGTCGATTTCTTTAAGTTTTTTAAAGAATCCACTTAAGCTTTGCTTAAAATAGACTCTTTATTGTATTTATGTATATATATCATTTTTATAAACTAGAACGAAGACAGAAATTTTTCGATTTTGAGAAACAGACAATAATAAATATCCAACTAATTGTTTTAGACTGAAATCTTCACTAAACCTAGATATTAAAGCGAATTCGTCTTTATCAAAAAAGTAAAAAAAAATTTCTACAATTTTGAATTTTATAAAACAAAGAAATTAGAATAAAAACTCCTCTCTTTAGTAATTTTATGGTTTTTTCGCTAAAAGTTCATTATCACATTTTTTACTATATAAATCAGGTATTTTAATAGTGTTATCTTTAGTTTACGATAAATGTGATGATGAAAATTGTGTATATCTACGTTTTTCATTCCTAAACGGTTCATGCAGTTATTTAATTTTTATGAGTCAACAACCTTTCCTTAATTTCAAAATTAATTTTACACCTTCAGCTGTTTCTTCCTTTTTAATTACTACATGACATTTTTTAACTACTATAGAAAAATAATGGCTACTTAATAGCAATTAATTTTAAACATTAGAGTTATAACAGTATTTCGTTACCGAACAATTGTTTTTATTGAGTATGCATTAACAATACACGTCAAAACCTTTTAATTACGAATAAAAATACATTCTTTTTTTAAGCTTATTCGTAGGTGAGAATGTTTTAAAAAAGTAAATAAACTCAATTTTATTCAAAGCTTTACTTGTTCCACCATGCTAAATTCGATGTTAACTTAGAGATACGATTAAAGCAAAGATTCTAACAACATGTTAAATGTTGATGACATGGCCTACATAAATATAAAATTTTTGAATTTTCGGATAAATTTAATATTTTTCAAATCACATTCTATAATATTTTTTATTTGTTTAACTTTAACTTAAAGTAAATATCGAAATCCTAAGTATCATTTATTCGGGGTAGGATTTAGGTAAACTTCCTTAGTTTACATTATAAAATTTTTATTAAGTGCTTTGACATTCTGTGAAACACATTCATTAACATTTGCTTTTTTGAATTTATTTATTCAGTTTAACTATGTTGGATCGAGTGTTTTATCTCCGCCACTTACTGAGTTATTTCCCAGTCAAGATGGACTAGTGACGAGAAACATATAGCTTCTCATAGTCGAATTCTGATTCCTGCCTACAACTGCCGCCACTGTTACGTACCGAAAGGACAACTTCGAGTGAGAGCTAGAGTCCAGTTTAACAACTTCAACGGTTTAGTTCAGTGGATATAATAAAAGAAATACCTTCAAGCAGAAAAAATTTACTGCCAGGGGATTTTGGTGAAGGCCCTAACTAGACCGAGAAGCTGGCGTATACTAGATACTAGCACGACCCAGACTGTAGGCCACAAGGGTGAAGTAGCTTTTTTAAAATTAAACCGGCTGTCTGTAACCTCAGACTCGATACTTAAGCTCGTATGTGGTCTGGAAAACCAGATAGATCATGTTTTTACTGCAATGAAAATTCCCATAATCGATCAAATCAGCACTAAATAAAATTCATTTAAAATTTTTGGATCAAATATTTCGTGTAATTCTATCTTCAAGTCATTATTTTTAATATTAAAGCTTAAAAGAATGTATAAATGCCCAGGAGAGGAATATTTTTCTTGCCATCAATGATGAGTATGAAATTATTAATTTAATGAAATTTAAATATTTTTACAAAAAAAACACTCATGGAATTAAATTTGATCGATTTTACTTTATTATCGTCTGATTTTTGAGATTTTCGTCACTAAAATGATCTTAAAAGGATTTAACATTATATTTGTCTTAAGAGTAAATTAAACAAAAACAATTTTCGATCTTAATTAATATTAAATTTGAGAATTTTTAAAAAGTAATAACAAATAAAAATAATAATTTTGCTACCCTTCAATTCGATGAATCAAAGCCTTTTTTACATCGATGTTAAAAAATTATGCTATCGAAAGACTCTGACACGATGTGTCATAGCATTCTTACTAAACGCCTATTGTATTCAATAATATTTTTGTTTTATTTGGGATATTTTGAATTAAAAACAGACACATTTTAGTAGAATAATGAAATTTTATCACAATAATTAGTTTTAATTATAATTCCCGGTAGGAACACATACGATGATAAAAATTACTTCTGAAAAAAATTTTTAAATGTGATAAAAAACGATTTTTTTATTAAAAAATAGTCAGCAGTCAAAACAGAGTACAGTTAAATCCTCTTAATAGGGACCCATCGGCACTTGGTCAATTGTTCCCAAGTAAGAGCCTCTCCCAATTATCCAAATTAACGTTTTTTCAATTCATTTAAATAATTTTCTAAACTCAGACTATTTTAATAATTCACACAAAAAATACAGAGTAAATATTTTTAATTATTTTATTTCATTAAATCTTTGAAACTTTAAATTACATATTGGTTAAAAAAATTATCATTTAAATTACAAATATTTATGTAGTATCAAATTTTAAGATAATAAATTAATATAAAGATAAAGATATTAAATTTAATAAAATGTCTAAAATCAGTTAAATGTAGTCTGTTTTTTGTTTTTGTAGGATTTTACTTCGACAGAAGCAGAGCAGACATTTGTTGTGGAGGTAGGACTCTCTTTAGTTTCTTCTTGCATTTTATTTTAAAATATTTATGCTTTTCCTTCTTTTAATACTTATATCTCACTCAGTTGGCTTCTTTCAAGTAAAGCACGAGATATGGTAGATTTTAGTACACCAGTTATTTCAGCGAGTCGAAGAAAACTTGTTTTAAATGGTTCACCTTTTATTTTATCTAGAAAAGCAATTTTATTAGAAATTGTCAAATCATTTCTTGACATTTTTCGAACAGTCAAATTTCAGTAGAATAAAATTGAAAAATATAAGTTCACGCACTGTTTACAGCCAGGTGTATTAGTAACTGAAAAAAATGGGTTTACTCTGCGCCGACTAGCTTTTAGACTACACATAGGATAAAATTATAAATAAATTTTTTTTTCTTGAGTATATGGATAACATAATAATTAAAGTAATTTTAAATTTATTGTCAAAATTAAGGAGAACCTTGTCTTAACTAAATATATAAATTTACTTCAGGTTTATTGGTTGGTTTTCTGTTCTTTCCGATTTGTCTAAATTAAACAAAACTTATTGTCTAATTTGACGTTATCAAAATCATTTTCTTAACCTTTTATTTTATCTTATGTAAAAAAATTTTTTAGTAAGCTGGAGTGATAATGATTTAGAGTCATAAATTTGATGGTGGTTTTTTACTCTTTTATTTGCTTTAAGATAAAAAATCGTACTTTACCTAACCGAAAAATCCATTTGCTTTGTTCAAGCTAACATTAATTAGCTGACAATATTTTTATCGTGAGATTTATGTGTTCTAAAAAAGTTTTGAGTATCCTACTCACCTACATTACTGTGGTTTATGATATAAGAAATAAATAAAACAGATTTTCAAAATTAGATCAAATCGTTCTAGGTAAACAAAGGAAAATTAACACCTTAAAATTTTTTTCAACCGATAAAAAATAACTAATTGGACATTATTTTGTTGTGTAATTTAATATAAATAATATTTTTATAATTGTTAAAATATTTTAAATAAATTGAGGCCGGAATCGAATTTAAATAAGAAAAAACACAGCGCATGGGCAATAACAGCCGGGAAATTTTTTAACATCTTGTTGTGTGATTTTTGCCTTAAATATATTTATATTTAACTTGAGAACCTAAAAAATTTTTAAAATATTACTTATTAACCAGTTATTGGGTTGTCAATATTCATGTTCTGGTTCCAAACGAGATGTATATATTAATCTTTAAAAATATTGAAATATTAAAAAATTCAGTTTATCGAAGCTTTAAAACTAAATCAACACTTGGACACTTTCACTTTTTTTCATGAAATTTTTAAGTCATAAAAATACATTTTCTAACATATATAAAGCTATTATGAACAGTTTTCTTAAACAGCCATTGCGTGATAATTGTAAATCAATAATAATCTCATCTCAAATCTTCATATATTATAGTTTTGATACGTCTGATAATGCGTCTTGTGAAGATTAAACCATGATGTGGCAATTTCAAATTAGACTCTTATAAGTAGTTGCATTAAAATATTTCACTTAGAGCTTAGTATCACGGATATTGAGAGTCATATTTTTACCAATTTCATTTCCACATATCATTTGCAAGTGTCCCACAACAAGGGTATTTTGTTGCATAAAATCTGCTCTGTCCAAAAAAATTCAATATTATACGCTAATATATTATACGTTTTTAATACAATTCGCTCTTTTTTCAATGAGGTAAATTTTTAGTCAACATTGAAGTTGGTATCAACAAGACTTTATATCTTGGTTTTACTCTTAATTTTAAATGTTATTTGGTTGAGGTCTATCTCTCCTTTGTTCTCGATTAGTTCCCGGACATTCAAGTGTTAAATAAACTAACCTAATTCTCTGTAAATCAGATATTTACTGGAAATGCCGACAAACAACTGTCAAAAGACTTTATTTTATCTAAAAAAATTTCCTGTCAAATCTAAAAAAAGGGTCTGAAAAATCACACAAAAACTAAAATATTTCCTTGTGCTCATTCATATCAGGTTTACTTTTACATTTTGCTCTTGAGTAGAAAACTTTGATTTTTAAGTTTTTTTGTTATTCACAAAAATTAATTTTAGTGCTGACTAAATTTTAAAAAAAGTTCTTTCATATTATTTAAATAAATGCTCTAAAAATAAAACAATATTTTCTCAAAGATAAACAGTTGGTTTATTTTTTAAAAAATTGCAAAGATGAATCAACAATTAAGTGCATGCTCATTAGCGAGTTAATTTTTTATTAGCACCTTTAACCAATAACTTTTAACATTGATATCAAAATAAATTTAAATACTTTTAAATAAGAAAATCATCAATAATAAGAGGCAATTTATTTCTCAAAAAAAATGTTTAACCACCTTACATTTTCTGTCTAAATTGCGATTATTCGACATACGTTGATATTTTTAGATAATATGATAGGTCAGTTTAGTCTATTACTCGAATAAAAGATTATTTTTTTCTGCTTTAACAACTGAAGAGAAATAAGGTTCAATAAATAACCAAAAGGCTATTAAGGAGGTTCGACTATAAAAGAATGTTAATAAAATGCTATCTATATAAGTGATGATAAATTCGCTAAACAAAGTTCTTAGGCCGGTTGTAGAATAATCAGAGTGTTACGAAGCGTTAAAGTTCATGTTAAAAGAGTAAAAAGAGAAAGAATGGATGAGATTTAAATCATACGTTAATGGACCTGATGACTAAAGTAACTCGGTGTTATATTGTTCTAAATTTGGATTTTTTTCCTTCGATGTGCCGTGGCATTCCAATATTAATGCTAAAGATTAGTCATGCTCTTTAAGGTTGACTAACCCACATTATAAATAGTTTTTTGGCTCAAATTTTTAATATTATTACCAAAAAGAAAATAGTTAATGAATATCAACTAATAGCCTTTTTTTTTAAATAAGAAACCAAAAAAAATTAACGATACGATTTGTAAAGTTTAAGCACAGAGAGGTATTATTTTGTTACAATTAAGATATTTTTATGTTAATATGTAATTTTTGCCGTTCATTTAAACATTTTTTGACAAACATAAAAATCACTTTACTTAATAACCTTTAATATCATTCAAATACCAAATAAATTGTCAAAAATAAAAAATGTTGAGTCAATAGTTCTAATAGAAATAATAAATGAAACTAAAAATAGACGTTTTATAGTAAGCAAGACGCAAACGTGCCTTAACCAAATGGATGCCGAATCTGTTCAATTAACTCCTCTTGATAGAGAAGCTTCTCTGGGGTTGCTGTATTCATTATTAATTTCATTTAGGAAAAAAATCTTGTCAATTATCAATATTACACAAAATCAGGACTTTATCAAAATCGAGGATTTGATATATCGTGCTTCTAAAGGAATTAAAGTATGTTGAATCTCATTTTTTAGACTGTTATTTGCAGAAAAAATTAGACAGTATTTTTCCATCTTAAAGACCAGAGATCAAGATGGTAACTCAATTTATATTATTTTAGGTCTTAAATCATTTTTTAAAAATATCATTCAAGCTACAGGAGATGATAAATATTTCACACCAGCCACTCTATTTAATGAGTTAAATTCCTTATGTACTCTTCTGAATCAAACTCAACTAGACTAGGTCTCAAATTTAAGATATAAAGCAATTTTTAAAACCAAACTTGTTTTCCTATGAATTTTACGTTTGATTTTAACGATATCAAATCTTTTTTTTGAATGCTCAAATGAGCTAATGTTTAACCAAATATAATTTTAAATTCATTTTCGTATAATTCCTGAAAAAATTTTTTTACCTTGTTTTGTTTCCACTCAATAAATATTGGGATCGTCTTCATTAGTTTTGGATGAAATGTGAAAACAACGACAATAATAATGATCTCAAGATAGTTTATGGATAATTATCAAGGTGGCTTACATAACAGTCTTTTTTATTTATTAATTAGAGAGTACTTTACATAATGTTAAGATTATAAATAAACCTATTACTTATAAGAAATCTGCTAGTTCATTAGATTTTAGCTATTAACGTGCTTATCATAACAGTGGCGGTCGAAGCAAAATGATTAAAAAAATCGATGAATTTAATTTTAAAGAAGAAGCTTTGAATGATTATTTTCAAAGATTTATTAACTGGGCCACTCTAAATGAACTTGATGAAACTAAGTAGAAGAGAGCTCTTCGATCTGTTTCAGGTCAAAAAGTATTTGAAACACTTAAGGGATTGCTCAGGGGATCAGATCCGACAAAGGACAGCCTTAAAGAAGCTGATAGCCTTTTGAGCAATTATTAAGGTCCAAAACCACTTGTGCTTTTAGAACGCTACAAATTTTGGAAAACATCTCATGAGGCTTTGAAACAATTAGTGATTTTGAACTTAAAATCCAAAAAAAAAGAGTGAGTCATATGAATTTAGTTAATTACTGAATCAAGCTCTCAGAGATAAATTATAAATGACATTTAGAGATGGTAAGAAAAAAATAAGATCGGTTCTTCTATCTGAAACATAATTGGATTTAAGCGAACGCTGGAAATCGCACAAAGAATTTATGAAGCAAAAAAAAAGGTTGATACAATTTCTAATGCTGATCAAAATTTTTACAAAATATCAGCAAAAAAAGAAGGAAGCAGAAGCACAATAGTATGCTGAGGCTGAGAAGAGTCGAGTTATATACAACGCAATTGTAAACTCAGAAATGAGAGGCGTCAAAATTGTGGAATACGTGGTTACTTAGCAAAATTATGCAGAAAGAATAATCAAAAAACAATATCAATCAACAATTTGGACTTCCTTCAATCTTATGAAAAAAAACTTATTGAATGAATTTAGTCATTAATGACTTCCCTTTAAGAATGGAGTTAGATACCGAATCACTTGTTTAATTAATTTATTCTAGATAGGCTAGTTTACTTAATGGAAAACTTTGTAATTCAGATAGGTCTTTTAGATCATTCAGCGGCCATCAAATAATTGCTAGAGGCGTCATGAAAGTCAGTTCGAAACATGGAGAAAAAGAATTCAGTTCAGATCTATTCTTCTGCGATAAAAGTACAAAAATAGTTTTTCTTGATTGGATTATAAAGTTCTTTCCTGAGGAAAACGAAAAAAAAATTAATTAATAATATCACTTATTCTAATATTTTCGATTGATATTCATGCTCTTTTTGATAGTTCATTTGACAAAGTAAAAGGGTTTTCAGCAAAAATCGTTTTGAAGTCGAATGCCATACCAAAATTTGTCAATGCTTGAAATATTTCATTTTACAGAAAATGTCTAGTATTAAAAACATCGAATGAATGGAGTGTTAGCGGTGTCATTAAAAGATTTGAAAAATCAGAGTGGGCTTCACCTTTTGTATGTGTGCTAAAAAAGTATCGCTCGTCAAGAGTTTGTGCCGATTTCTCATGTGGTGTAAATGACGCTTTAAAAATGGATGTTCACCCTCTTCCAACAAAAGAAAATATCCTAGAAAAAATTAGTTTCGGAAAACTGTTTTCAGTTATCGATTTAGCCACCGCTTACCCACAATTAGAAGTTGATGAAGAGTGTAGAGACCTCTTTACGATTAATACTCACAAGGGAGTTTTTCGTTTTTGTCTACTACCGTGCAAATTAGCTTTCAATCCAGCTATATGGCAAAAATAAATGGATCAAATCGTTGAAAATGTGCCAATGACAGCATGCAATATAGACGGCATTATTGTTTCGGGTGATACAGATGAGAAACATCGCGAAAATCAATTAAAAGTATTTTCGATTCGTTTAAAATATGGTTTAAAATAAAGAACAAAAAATGTCGTTTTTTATGGAAACATTAGAATATTGTGAACTATCATTGTCTGCTAAAGGAATAAGTATTTCTTTTCAGAAGATAGATGCCTTAAAAAATCTTAAAGAGTTACGCGATATTGATGAATTGCGTAGTTTTTGTGTGCTTCTAAATCGTTACAGATCATTTATCAAAAATTTTTCTCTGATCGTTGATTTATTTTTATAAGTTAATGAAAAAAGGAACAGTTTTAAGTGGAAAAATAAACAACAAGATCTTTTCATTAAATGTTCAAAAATGTTAAAAGAAAAACTTACTCTAGCATTCTTTGATCAAATGCCACCATGGTTCTCTTAACAGATGCTACAGCTGTCGGAATTGGCGCTGTAATTTCTCATATGGATAATCAAAGACAAGAATGACCTGTTGCATTTGGATCAAGTTTACTAAATGTAGCCGAAAAAAATTATTCGACAATTGAACTAGCGACATTAGATATAGTATGGGGCATCAAAAAGTTTTTACAATATTTAGAGGGGCGTTCATTTACTGTTATATCTGTTCATAAACCTTTGCAATCGTTAAACAAAAGTATGAAGGGAGTTTCTTAGAAGGTTTCTGCAACAATGCATCGTTTTATGAGTTTTTCGTGTAGTTTTGCAATCAATTTCTAATTTCGTAAAGGTTCTGAAAATGTCGTTTCAGATGCCCTTTCCCGTCTTACCACAATGGAGGACGGCAGCGATGTAGATCGTTACGAGAAGTTGATAAACCATCTATCAAGTGATCCAAAACTGACAAATTTTGAGTTAGTACAGAAAGAAACTGTTTCTGATCCTATCCTCAAAAATTTAATCGATTTTTGTTTGATTAAATGACCGAAATCGATTTCAGAGCCGACTTTGAAACCTTTTTATAAAAGGAAGGATGAACTGTGTATCTTTAAATCTTGTTTAATGCCAAACAAAAGATTAGTTATCCCTGAAATTCTAAGATCAAAAATTCTTATTCAACTTCACGATATTGATATGAGAATTGCATATACAAAGTCGTTTGCCAGATCATATGAGTGGTGGCCAGAACTAGATCAGGACATTTCAAAACTTATAAATGTTTGCCTTAACAGTCAATATGAAAAACTAAAGTGTTTTCCTTATGTATATATTAAAAAGTTGGAATACACATCATTTCCATTTCAAAGAGTACATTTAGATTTTGCTGGGCAAATGGAGGAGAATTTATTTTTCATTGCGGTAGATGAGTATTCAAAATGGCCAGAAGTGTTTATTATGAAATCGATCACGGCTGTCTCTACAATATCATGAATAAAAAAAATTTTTTTCAGAATGGGTTATCCGCCGAAAGTTATAACACATAATGGTTTCTAATTTAATTCACTTGAATTTCAGAATTTCTTGAAGAGCTTTTATTCAACCCATTAAATTAAACCCACATATTATCCAGCTACAAATGGATTAACGGAGCCTGTCGTTAAATCTTTAAAAGCAATTAGAGGAGTAAAATGTGAAGAGCTGGAAGATGCTGTTTGTAAGTTCTTGGTGACATATCGGAACTCCAATCATGCCACAACTCTAAGAACACCATCTGAATCTATTTTTGGAAAGCGAATAAAAACGTCTCTTGATAATCTTATTCCTAAAAAAGCAAAAATATTCAAGAAGAATTATAAATTTCTTTCAATGTTGGTCAACGTGTCTTTTTTAGATCGTATACTAAGGATTGCCAAAAATAAGTAAATGAAGCGAAAATACAAAAACTATGAGACAAAAATTATTTGGTTTGATTGGATGGAGGAAAAACGTCGAAAATTTATATAAATCAATTGAAAAAAGTCCTATTCTAATTTATCCAAACTTTGATTTTTCTGGTGAAACAAAACATGTTAAGGAAAGAGCATGTAGCGATTTTATCGATACTGGTTTCTCATCAATAGATAGTAAACACAATGATCCTTCTTATGTTTCATTCATATCAGCTTCACCTGCTGCATTAAGACGAGCACAAAGATTAAAGGATAAAGAGAGTATCTTTCAAAGAGGAAGAGAGTTGTGTAGTAAATAGTTTTATACATGCTCTAGTTGGATTAGATTACAGCTATTAAGAGTGCTTAGCATAACAAAATTGAATAAGTAGTTGTAGTATTTTTCAATTTTAAGTAAAAAAATTAAAACTTTAATAAAATTATGAAATCTTTTGACACAGAAATGGAAAATTTTCTGACGTTTCGAAAAAAATCATCAAATCTTTTCCAAAATGTTTATTCCTCTTTCTCGAAAACTAATTATTTGCAACAAAAATACATTTTTTTTTAAAAAGTCTTGCTACATTTTCAAAAAATGAGGGCCCAGAAAGGCATGCGCAAAAACTATTTATTATTATGTAAAAACTCATTTCAAATATTTCTTCAGACATTTAGAAATTTGTAGAAACAAAAAAAAATTAAAATGACAATCAATAAACATCACCATTGGCTGTTTCAGTTGATTTTGTGAACATTTGTAAACACTAACTATATCTATAAAATTTTTGATTTTTGATTTACAATTTGAATCAAAGCTTTCGGGTCGGTTACTGTTTGAACCGCCCTGAATACATAAAAACTTAACTGTTATCATTTAAAATAATTTTTTAATTTTTGTTGAACCAGATTGTGATTTTGGGAAAATTTAATATCAATTTTAAATATGCAACTGGTTCCGTAAAGGGCAACCTTAAAAAATATTGTCAATTCTTACCTTGATAAATTCTTTAAATTTTTATAATTTTTTAAAATCATTGATATTTTTCTTAATTTCAGATAAATAAATATCTAAGATTATCCTGTGTTCTTTTCTAACGAGGAATAACTCTGCCGTTTGCTTTACATAAGTTCAGATCCTTAAAAACAATACAGAGATTCTTTTTAAAAAATATTTTCTTATATGTTTACTTAAAATCAATATTCTGTTAAAATTTTTCTTCGGTATGGTTGATGAAATTGAATTGAGTCAAAACCAACGATCTTAATGGCAGGATATATTGTATTTTACCATTATTTATCTCTATCTCTGTTATTTTATTAGATAAAACTTTTAAGCCGACTAATAGAAAAAAGTTTTTGGACTGAAATACAGATAAATAAAAAATTTAGTTTTCAGCGAAGGTAGTATATTCGATCATTCAAGTAACACGAATAATGAAAACTGTTTTTTTTAAGCAACTAACTTCATCATGCTCTGAATAAATAATTAATAATCTTTTTCAATGAATATTTATATTTTTAAATTTTTTATTGCTTTTTAAAACGAAAAATAAATCTCAAATACCCTCACATATTTTTCCTCATGACTTCTTTTATATTTTTGTCAATTCAAGTAGGCTAAGACAGACTATATAGTTTACAGTGACTCTTCTCGGGAAAATTCTAATATAATTTTAAAATTATCTCTAATATATTAACAGTAAACATTTCTTTCCAGCTTGCTTTATTTTGTCGTTTCAATATATTTTAAATGGGAGTTAAATTACTCTTAGCGAATTTATTGTTTTAATTATTTTATATAAAATTTTCATGTTTTTACAAACTTTTTTAAAAATATTCATGCTAAATATCAGTATTATTGCTAACACAAAATAAAGTTTTTTTAGTTTAATTCTTTTTGTGTACTATCGGCAAAAATATCGATAAAAAAATTGTAATCCCTCTTCTATAAAAAATATGATTTATTTCATTTAAAAAAATTAAGCGGCACTAAATTTCAAATAGTTATCATAAGTCTTAAATGCTGCGTAATAACATGGTAGTTCGTCAATTAGTTTGGTAGGAAAGAATGAGTTATCGATTGAAGCCATCATATTTTTGCTCACTAGTTATAGATATCTTATCAGACAACTTTCAGATCCATTAACCGATATCTCATTGATTTAAAACTCCACAAAAACTATTATGGAATGAAAATTTTCTATATTTCTGTTAAGCTAGGTTTATAGTTGAGGTGTTAAACATGTTTTAGCCCGCTTCTCTCCAGCTTGCAGCGATTTCTGTTGAGTAAAGCTAACTCAGTTACTTACTGGGTAA
The DNA here is from genome assembly GCA_023969325.1 of Oryzias curvinotus. Lineage (NCBI taxonomy): Eukaryota > Metazoa > Chordata > Actinopteri > Beloniformes > Adrianichthyidae > Oryzias > Oryzias curvinotus. The sequence goes on from CM043721.1 coordinate 36,406,851, forward strand.
AATATATTATGTGCATCATCCTTCTATGCAATACTATCCTTAGATTGTAAAACCCTTAAAACAAGTGAAAAATATTATAAAAAACTGGAATCGAATATTCACCGAATATGAATAAGTCTTTTATAAAGTACTAGTGATGAAATTTGTTTTAAAGTTGAGATACGCGTTTTTTGCCTTAAAAATCTACTAAAATATACTTTTATAAACTTCTACATGTCTTCATTTATTTTCTCTTATATTTCTTGGAAAAACCTGACCTCTTAAGTGTCATCTCAAACATTAAAATTGTCGTTGTTGTCACTTCAACAGAGATCATATTTCTTTCGGTTTCGCAAGGTGGTTATCTTATTCTCTTTTTTGATATTTGAAAAGTGAACAATTTAAAAGTCAGGCTGTTCTCATTCTAAAATGACAAGGTATTATTTTTCAGAAAACTTCCTATCTCTTGTTTAAAAAGGCCACGGAGAAAAATTTTCAGCAATTAAACATTATTATTTATTTTAAAATTAAAATGATGCGATTAATGTTGCAATAAACTACTTTACTAATTATACTCTATTTTTCTATGAGTAAAGGAACATTGCAATTACATTGATTAGATTTATTTGTTTTAGGTACAAATTCATCTAAAAGGTAAGTATAGGGAGAAAATATTATAAAATCGGCAACTCAATAGTCTTAAAACTTATTTATTATTCAAACCATATTTTATATAGGTGGTAAAAAAAGCATAGATCTTAATTTATTGTAAAAATGGCATTAAATTATTCGTAAATATTGTTACTATTTTTAATAAATTTCTTTGTAAAAGTTAAAGTGTTTGGTAAATTATAAAATATTTTTCTTTAATTTTTAATGAATGATTCTTTTTTTATAATGTTAAGAGAGGTTCAAAAAAAGAGAAGTCTATTTTAAATTTGAAAAATTTTTATAGAACAAAAATTTCAATGTTTTACTACTCAGAAAGTATTTTTGATTAATATATGTTTTCTAGTGGGAATAAAATTATTAAATCTTTATTAAATTTTAACAGTTTATTAAAATTTAATTAGAGAAAACTAAAAATAAGGAATCAATGGTAAAAGAGTAATTTCTTTTTGTGACATTTATATCATCGTAGACAATTTTAGGTAGATTATGATTATCATGTTGCAATAAAGGCGACAAAGGCAGTAAAAAACTTGCCATTATTTTCACGTTCTTTTTACCCAAACTGTTTTATTTTTCGTTCTAAATCTTATTTCCAAATTCAAAGAATAAAGTGCCAAAATACAAGCTGCTTCCCACATTTTTCTATGATGAACTGCTGAAAGAATTTCAGTGCTCATCCATCCTTAACATTCCAGGGTACAAAAAAAGCTTTAATTAATCCTCTCATTTATGAAAAATCTTAGTCACCTAGCTGATTCCTTCTTCAAAGACTTAGTCAAGTTTAAAAAAAAGAAACACACCCATAGTCAAGATATTTTTTTCTTAAAACCGAACTGGAAACAGTCCTCAAAGTTTCTCGTCCATCATTTACAATAGAGGATTCCAACTTTATCAACTGCCAGAAGCTTCTATCGGTGCTGCTTCATGGAGTGTTTGTTCAACTCAGATCACCAAATATCTCCGATCAACACCAACTAAGTCAAACTGCCAACAAACTCCTTACTCTGGGTCCGGTACTTTAAAAAGCAATAAATTTCTTGAAACCCGTTTATTTTATCGACAAGGACAACGAACAATCAGATCATATTTCAGTTGTTAAAATAAAACGTGATAGATTCGATAAAATAACCAATGATCGGGACATCATGCACGATATTCTAAAAAGATTGAAGATTCTGCAGTAAAAATCAAGGGTTACTAAGGGTAAAAACCTCCAGAAAAGCTAAAATCGGCTGTCATGGACACGAACCGTTTGGATACAGAACTCAAGATTGTAAATGCCTAATAATATGCACTCTCTTAAAAAATAGCAAATCAAACAGGATTTTTTGATTTAGTTCTGACAATTTTCTCAATTATTTTTCTAATCTTCTTTCATTATGCAATGTATCATGTATTTTATTGTCCAATTCACAATAGAAAATAGCTCATTTAATGGAGTAACACTATAAGACAAGGATCATACCTATCAATAATCAAACCGAAGTATATTAAACGATAAAACATAGAGCCAAAAAATTTAAATTATATCGTGTTAACTGCAACCTAATAAAACTTCTTGGAATGGTTAAAATTCAAAAAAATATTCCCATCAAAAATGCAGAAAATACACTTAATGTGTCTAACAATATCAATTTGTTTCAAGTATGTGATCGCTACTTCATTATTGGAAAAAAGGTTCCCTTAAATAACTTTACCCCTTAAAATAGCCTGTTTTTGCTTTATTGTTGATGAAATCAAGAACACAATCAGCAATAAATTCAGTCCAGAAAAATTCCACTGATTACTAAATGTCATAAATAATAGCGCAAAATGGTTTTCACATAAATCAACAAGATCTTGGAAAAACTTTAAAAAGACTCTTCTTATTAATCCTCGTTGAACGAGTCCTAAGCTCACGTCCACATCGATTTCTTATTCAGGTGAAGAACGAAGTTGATATGTAAATGAATGCAATGCTCAAATATGGAATATTACTACCTAGTAGCTGCCATTGGGGCTCTTAAGTTCTACTAGTTAAAAATAAAAGACATTTTGAGATTATGCTTTGACTACAGGAAGATAAAATATTTTACGGTCAAAGATAATTATATCTCATTAAATATGGAAGATATTTTTGAAAGAATTGCAGGTCATTCATTCTGCTTGACCATGAATTTTTAATCAGAATATTGCTAATTCCAAGTAGAAGATTACAGTAAACAGAAACGAGTATTTTGTCAATATAGCGGTTTTGGAATTTACGAGTCCAATGTACTGCCATTCAGATTAAGGAATTCTCCAGAAAATTTTTAAAGAATCATCGATGGCATAACAAAAGGATAAAATTGCTGCTGTGTTTATCTGGATGATATCATAATTTTTTGAACATCCTTCCATGAACATATCAAAGATGTACAATGATTTCCATCAAAATTCAACGAAAAAGGTCTGAAAATAAAAAAAAGGCATGTTCTCAACGAAGATATAACACTATTTGGGCATGATGTCAGCCAATATAGTAAATAAATCAAATACTGACGCGATAAAACCAATAATTTGTAGAAAATTGCCAACTAGTCAGTTAGATATATAATCTTTTATCAATATATGTAGATTTTATTATCGTTTATTAGAGATTTGACCAAAATTGCTAGTTTTTTCTATAAACTTTAAGGAGAGATTCTCATTGGAGTTCAAATATTTTAATACAAAGTATATTTGAGAAACTTATAGATAAACTGTTAAAAATACCGACTCTTGGTTAACCAGACCCAAATAAAATCACCATTCTAAATTATAATGCTTCATCTGAGGCAATAAAAGCTTGTATTCTTAATATAAAAACTCAAAAATGGTTCAAATTGCTTTTACAATTTGTTTTTTTTTAAAGTTCCTTAACAAAAATATTTAAAAATAGATAAATAATGGCTGACTATAAAAGTTTCTGTAAGAAAATATATAAAATATTTTTTCGAAAATAATTCGAACTCAAAGCTGAGGTAAATCCTTTAAATCAATTAACAACAATGAAAGATGATAGAAAGAGACGATTAGAGTTAATTCAGGAACTGAAAGAACTTGATTATGCAATTTTGTACATTCCAGGAAAGTAAAATTCAGAAGAATATTCGCTTTCAATAATCATAGGAGACATTGAAAAGTATTAAGATGTTGACATTATTAAGCAACAACAGAATGATTGAGCAATACACATGTTGTTAAACTTCTGAACGAAAGCGAAACCATATCGTTCAACTAGTGTTTTCAAAAACTTTAATTAGAGTTAAAGCCGATTTAATTATTGAATTAAGTATTCTTTACAATACTGGCAGAAGAGGTAAACAAATTAATGCTCAACAATGGCTAAAAAGTGAAATCGTAAGTGTAACTCAAAAAAACATTTTATGAAATCTTAGTGTTAAAAAAATGCTATTTTATACCCGATTGGTTTTTCTGACCAATTATTAAATCTGATGTAAGAAAGTTTACATCTATCTGTCCTGAATTTCGCTTAAACGAAAATAAAACTTACATAAAAGCCCATCTTAACCAAATTCTCCACATTGGCAACGTTTCGATCCTTGAAAACTCGACTATAAAGGACCTCTTTGACAACAGAAAATGGTGAAAATATTAAAGTTGTTTATATCAAGCATGATTCGAAATTGATCGTAGCAGTCTTCGTCCCAAATATTTCCGTAGAAATAGCCCCTAAAAATTTAATTTTTAAATATTGTTTCTCTTTTTGCATTGCTATAATCTATTCTTACAGATAAGGGTGGAGTGTTTGAATGAGAATTATTTCATATATGTCTCAATACCTTGGAATCGGAAAATTTCGTACTACCCCGTATCATCCAGCCACAAAGGGTCGTGTGGAACGATTTTAGAAATTCAAAAAATAAAATCCTCAGAATATCAGTTTCAAATGATTGTAGAAAATAAGAATAATCACTTGTAAATGTACTTTTATCTCTTAGAACAACAAAGCCTGCTTCAACGAGGTCACAAACTGAGATAGTTTTGCTTCAAAATCTAATCATTAGATTGACTTATCAATAAGGGAAATCTAAATTAGTTGATCCATTAATAATTATCGCAAACTTATTGTCAAACTAAAAGAGACTTTTAGAAATTAATTTTGCACAGTAAACAGTAGAAAAAAAACCGAAAAAACAAATGAAAAAAATTAATGATAAAAAAATTTACGAAATCAAATCTATGGTTTTTGATCACGTTATTTTGAAAACACGTTTAAGGATCAAATATGATCCAAAAATTTAAAGGACCTGTTTAAAAACCCTTAAAAAATCCTCCTGTAATAATAGTTAAAAGAAATTTATCGTAACAGTTTTAAAAAGGCTTGCCACAACAAAATTAACCCATGCTCGATTCAAACAAGCATCAATCCTTAAAAAAAACTAACGTTTATATTAATACAGTAAGGCGATCATGAAGGATACGTGGTGTACCACCGATTTCAACATGAATATGCTATTTTTAGGAAAAATGATGAGACGTGATTAATTATTGTAGAAACTCGTCGATTATTATTGTCATGCTGTGATACTCATATATATTAAAATATAATTTAATGTTTTTTATTTCTTAGCTAATATTTTTATCATAAAATTGATTGCTTTGAACAAAAATAAATATGTTATTATAATAATTTTTCTGATCTGCACAAATATTCCACACTAATTTTTTGTAATTTATTTTTTCTGTAATTTTGTATTTTTATACAAAAAGCTGATTAAAAAATTTTCAATATAAATTCAATTTGCTAAAAATTAATTTCGCAGCAGTTCATACCCAAATTCATTATTAAATTATTTTCAAAAGAATTCTTTCTACTTTTAAATGTTAATGTGAAAAAATTTATTGATTAGCTGAGTTAATGATCAGTTTGAAAAAATTTGTATGTGGTTTAATGTTTTATTAAAATTAATTTCTGCTAAAACTTAGCATACCAAAATTAGTTGATAAGAATAAAAATTTCTCCCTTCTATAAAATTAAGGTATTTTGATTTCAAAACCCAAGTAATTTAAATTTTTGCATTTAAAAATTGAATATCCTTGCTAATTTAGCCTTTATTGCAACCAAAAAATAGAAAATAATTACAAATATAAAATTTTTTTAACTTTAAAAAATAATTATGTTTTTAATTTAAGATGTGTTATTGTTATGAACAATAAATACCGACTTAAACATTAACTCATTAAAACATTTACATTTTTAGAGTTAAATCTCGGAAAAAAGAATTTAAAAACCCTCATGAAAAATTAAATTAAAATGAACAATCGTGAAATTTGCTTAACTGCATATTCAAATATTGAATGGGAATCATAAACAACCCTTTATTAATATAAATTACAAAATACTGTATAAATAGAGTATTTTTAGTAAAGCTCATATTTATGTATTTTTTTCATTAATTATTTTGTTAATGCTGTTTTATCTCGTTTATAAATATATTCAAATTTCATTTAAATTTTTTTACATAGTTTTTACTAAAATAAGTCCTTGTATCGGTTTAAGGGGTTCAGTTTTTATACAGTATAAATATTCAATTTTTTTATAAAAAATTTATAATCTTTGTAATAATTTTTATCTCACCTATAAAATCTATTTAGCATTTCTTTTACTTCTGGTTTATCATTTAAGTAACCATAATTATTGTGTTTCTATGACACAAATATAAATATGCTATAACTGGTGAAATATAATTGGTTTTGTAGATCTTTAAATTTATACACTATTTTCTTTATTTGATAGTATCCTAGATGATAAATTGCTTACTAAATTATGTGTAAAATTTTTTTGTAAAGAGCCAAAAAATATTTTTTATTTTAGTATTTAAAAATTTTTAAAGTGTTCTATTTTAAAATTTAAATTGGGATTCTGAATTATAATCTAAATTACTAGTATATTAGGTTTATCTAAGGTGAAATATCGTACTTAAAAAAAAATCTGTTAAAATTTATAAAAAAAACTTTTGGTTTTTAAATGATAATAAAATTGCTTACTGACCACAATTCAATAATTTAACCTGTAATTTTGTTTAATTTATCTAATTTAAGTTGTGTAGTTTCTTAAAATTTGCTGTTCTTTTATGAAAAGTTTCATCGCCAACTAGTCCACAATCCAAATGTGTGAAGGCATAAACTATTATCAGATTTTTAGCTTTATACAAATTCTACTTTAATGTTTTTAGTGTTGTTTTTCATCATATTATTGGTATGCCGAAATTAAATGTATTTTAAGAAATTAAATGTTAAACGGTTATTTTTCTTCAAAAATAAAAATTCAAAAAATTTTATCAAAAATTGAACGAGATAATATTTCAAATTACTAAGTTTGTTTTTATTTATTTTAGTATCGATTGGTTGACACCCATCAATTTTGAATGGGACAGAGGACCATTATCTTCGACCCTTTTACTTACTCTTGAATGTCATTTGTTCAAAGGTTTATTTTTATCTTCTCTTTATAATTTTCATTTTAGCGAAAAATTCTTACGCAAAGAAATCGTTAATTAATTATTGAAAAAGGATTTACCCCATTTTATTTGGTGATTGTTGCGCAGCTTGAATTATGAGCTTCTGGAAAAGTAATGAACACAGCATTTCTTTGCGAATAATTAATAAATCACTTAATATAACTAAATTTTTTTTTTAATTTTCTCTTTGTAAAAGTAAATTTACACTTTATTTTTAAATTTGCGTTTAACATTATAATTTTTTCACAGGTTACTTACCGGCGGTAATATTACAGTATAGTATTTCATTAATACTAAAATTATTTAATTTCAGGTTAGTTTTAAAATATTGGAAGGAAAAATTATATTTTGTTTGCTGAAATTCCATAAATTATTATTACGATGTTTTCAAACAAAAAAAATAAGTTTTCATGAATTTTGATTAAAAAATGATGTTTTTCAATTACTACAAAAAATTTACTTGTTCATATTTGAATGAGTGCAGAAGTGTTATAGTTGCTCTTTCTCTGATTATCTGACAAGGGAATGAAAGATATCACTACCAGAACCTTATAAAAGGAATGACTGGTAACTTGGATTATTCGGCATGACAAACGCTATTAAATAAGTTCCAATCAAATTTTGCAAATAGCGTATTTGGTAAGGGTTGTCTAATTTTCCACCATTATAATTTGCAAAATAAAATTTTTCAAGAAAGGAAAAAATATTATTTAAGTTAAAGGAGGAAATTTTTCTTCTTTTCTTTTGTTAGTGTTCTATCGCAGTAAAAAGGCGCGATGGCAAACGAAGATTTAATTAAGTATTTGATTACTCAGGATTTAAAGCCTCATATCATAAAACCCCAAAAAAATTTTTTTGATAAATTTCAAAAAGAAAAATAAATTTTTCGCAATCAAATAAAAAAAATCGTAAAAAAATAAATATTATCGATTTCTTACACTAAAAAATTTATCTTTTTTTAAATATTTGCGCAAATTTCCCCACAATATGGCAAGTTACCCTTAATTTAGGCAAAATATTATTAGCTATAAAACGATCAATCCTTTATATCTTTAAAAAGAATTAAATGAGTGACAGTGACAATGAATAAATAATACCATATGAGTTAAGTTAGAGCCCATGCGTAATTTATTAATGGCAATAGAGTCGTCTAGGCTTTACATTGAAAAAATATTCACGTCATCAATGTTTTGTTGAGGGACGTTAATTAAAAATTATGGTAGAGTGTGAGCAGATCCACCCAAAATACTGGGTATTTTGTCGAAAGATCTTTACTCGCAACACCTATTTTTTTTGAATGAATGTTGTCAAAATTTATTTTTCGAGTTTCTTGACTTGGTCAAATTCTTTGTAGATTAAAGTTGGATCAATACATCGTTAATGAATCAAAATATCAACTATCAGGACCAATATTTTACTAACACCTGGAGTTTTATCAAATATTTATTCTATAATGCCACTTTATAATTTATATAAAATATTTTGAAATTTAAAAATTTTTCAGTATTTATATTTTACTACCTTGACCATGCTAATGTGTTAAACTAATTCCAATGCGCATCACATTCATCATAAGCGTCGCCATTAATGAGGTACAAATTTTGATAATAATATTAGTTCAACTCCAGATCGATAAATTGATTAATCATAAAAAACTTAAAAAAATAAATAAAAATTACCTCAATAAATGAAGTAATTTGTTACAGATGTTGGTGTTGCAGGTTTGTAATCGCTCGCATAACCTGATTGATTAAAATCGATTTTGATTTATTTGTGAACATTTGGTCAAATTATTTTGAAAAGAAATTAAAAAAATCAAGGAAAGATTAAAAAGAATAGTGAAAAATAATATTTAAAAAAATACAAAAAACTTCACAGTGACTCATTGTTTTGTGCTTTAATTAAAAGAATTTCGTCTTAAAAGGGCTTGGTAAAATGAAATTTAATACT
>CM043721.1:36416936-36444741 GCA_023969325.1 Oryzias curvinotus
ATGACTTCTTTTCGATCGGTTCAATGCCACTGGTCTCCAAGAAATTGTTCCTCAATTTGAAGAAGCAATTGAATTCATGTCAAATTCTCCACTTGGTTTATTTTTTGTTAATATTAGACGCATACGAAGATCATTGGGTAGATCAACCTGCACGTCTACTCTATGGTCTTATTCATGCTCGTTACTTATTGACATTACGCGGTCAACAAAAAATGGTTTTATTTAAATTTACCAAAGCTAAACAAATATAGGAATTGTACTTTTGGTACTTGCAATCTTTACAACTGTAATAATCAGCCTTATCTTCCTGTGGGTATATTTTTAATCTTATACTAGGTTTATCAGACCAACCTGATGTTGAAACTGTTAAAATGTACTGCCCAAAGTGTGAAAACATTTACTTACCTCGTTCTCGTAGATACATGAGCTTGGATGGTGCCTTTTTCGGTACCACTTTTCCTCATCTACTTTTCATGGTCTTTCCAGAGTATAGACCAAGTCCAAACAAGGCTCGTTACATTCCTACGTAAATTTATTTTTATTATATTGAATATATGGCTTTCAATTACATCCACGTGCTTTGCAACTTCAATATGAACAATCGGGTAGAAAAACTACTGATCAGCGCCGATTGAAATAAGCCCAGCTTTGTAGATTTGTACAATTTTTTTAAAATCAATATTAACTATTTAACTATTTTTTTCAATTTTAGTTGTTTTTAGATTTTACATTTATCAAATGTAATAATTAGCATTTATTTCTTTTTTTGGATATATATAAACATTTTCACTTTAAATTTCTTCCGATTTCACTCTTGTTACAATTTTGAAGTTATTTTCCGACATTAATTTTTAATCGATTCGATAATTAGATACACCTGCCTATTTATATGGTTAGAAAAAGTTTTTTTTTATTTTTATAAACATTCTTACACCACAACAAGGACTCACATTGTTTCATCATTACTCTTAGCCCTTTTCCTGAAGTCAATTCAAATACCAATATTTTTGATTATAATTAATTGGCGAAAAAATTAATTTATTTTGTTTAATTTTTCTTTAAAACTTAATGACTTAAACAAAAACATCATTTTTTATTACTTAGATATTTTTCCTTCTTGTTAGCCTTCCGGACGTGACCATTAAAAACGCGTCTTTTGGATTCAAATCTGGTTTTACAAGGTTCTTAAGATTAATTTTTGTTTTTATCCTTTGACCATATAATGGATACACAATGATTTTCGATTACCCCGTAGTGTCTCAAAACCTATAATTTAATGTTACCAACACTTAAGGCAACTTTTGTTTGCAATTAATCGAAAAGTTATTTATATTTTAATTACATGTAATTTACTTTAATCTCAAACGAAGCTAATTTAATTTAAAAAATTTTTTTACAAAAAGACAAAAACCTAAGAGCTCCTGGACGGATGTTTATCATAAGCGGATTCGAATCCAAAGAACATTACAAAATCTAGTTTTTAGAAATTTCATTTTTTAAAACTTTAAATCAATTTCAATACTGATAAAAAATTTAATTACTCAGCTCGAACGATTAGGGAATTCACTGTCAATTCTTTGGTGATGAACATGCGAAAATTAGCACCTCTTCTTTAATTTTCAACACTAATGTCTTTTGGTTTTATTCAAGATTAAATTAATGCTGTTGAAATTTTCATGAGTTCTCAATATGCTATTTTTACTTCTTTTTCTGAAGTATTTATTTCCTCAAAAAATAATAATTTTGCGTGTTGAATTTGGCATTTTCAAATCTGTCATAGCAATATTTGTGATGTGTTAAACTCTCGGTTTTTAAGATTATTATATAAATTAAAAAAATTTAAAACAATGATTTCTTAAATTTTAAAGAGTTACAATATTTTTTGACATCGTAAAGCTTACCATGGTCTATAGAAGCAAAAAAATAGAAAAAACATCAAAGTTTGAGTTTAATCTATTTCTCATTTTTTTTATAAATATAAATTAAAAAAATATACTCCATGGAATATTCACAAATAATGAGTTAATTTATATTCGGCGTCGGTTTGCCAATTTCGCCATTAAGATCATTTATGCGGCCTACAAAGACTGGGTTTCCATGCTTTTCTCACTCCTTAAAATAATCGACTTTACTGTTATAATACTTGGAATGATTTTTTGCGAAATAAAAATTTATTTCTTGACTTTTTAGTTTTAAATAAATTTAAAATTGATTTTTACTTAGTAACTATTACCTTTTAAAAATATCAAACTTAATAGCCGAAACCACTTTATAGGGATGAAAATGCCGTGAATAGTCCCGTCAGCTTTAAAAATTATTTAAAGTGTTTTGCGCAAAAGCAAATCTTCAAGTCCCTAAGAAAAATACTCTAATCAGCATAAAATCCAAATTTATTTAAAAAAAATATTTTTCTACTAGTACGATTTGAAAATAGACCCTTTTTTTTTAAGTTATTCTACTACCAGTCCTCAATTATGGCTTTTTTAAATTGTCTAAAATAACCAAAATATTAAATAAATTGAATTAAGAAGATACATTGATTCTGCTTCCTGTTAAAATCACATTCAAGATTAATAATATGAGCGGAAGAGTAAAGTTAAAATCCCACAAGTTTTTATCACTCTTTCTTCATTATAAAAACTCCCCCAGAGTAATCTTGATACGACTCTATCTCTTTTATTTATAGATTTTAAAAGTTAATTATATTAATCAACAAATTTACCCTTCTCTTCTATTATCATTCACCAAGAATGGTAGTTGATCGGGTCGTTAACCTAAGCCCCTGATTGAGTCACTTTTCAGCCTCCATTGGTCATGGATTCGGAACACAAAGCCTGTCCCTGTCAAAGACTGATCTCTGGCTTAACCCCGGCACGGTTTCCTTCTAAAGGGCAACATCGACAGCTAAGACAGTATAACAACTCCTATGGTTTTATGCATCCGTCGTGAAGAGGAAATCCCATCAAACAGAAAGCACTCCCTGCCCTAGGGTTATGGGTAAAGACCCTAACTTTAAGGATGAAATGACATACACTGACAGGCAATAGGTCGCAAGGGTATAGTAACTTTTTGATAAATGAACTGCCATCTGTCAACTTTGACTCTGAGTTTGAACTCGTAAATGACCCAGCACACCATAAGGTAGATCATGTTATCACTGCCATGAGAATCGTTAGGTATCGACGTCTATTTTAGTGATGACGTAGACTCATTTATTGATACCAAAGATGCTTGCGCAGTTTATGAATTTTCCATCTTTAATGCGGCAACTATTATTGATTTTAACTACATTTCCTGTCACAAAAATGAGAAAAATAAATTGTTTTGGGTCAAGAAACGATTTAAAATTAAAAATGGTTTATTTTTAAATATAAGTCAAAAACTACAGTGTTTGTTCCCTGTTTTTGATGTAAGAAAACGGCGGTATATTTGATTCCGAGAACTTGAAATATATTCCGAACTTAATTATTAAATTTAAGTCGATTTTAAACAAAATAAAACTGACGAAGTGATATAAAAACGCCGAGGTTGTAAAATAAGGAGAGACTTTAACGAAATCTCATAAACTAAACAGAAGAATAAAAAAATAATTAAAAAAAAACCTTCGGTTAAATTTGGCCTACGAGAATAAACTTCAACTTCTCAGATAAATGTTCCTAGATAATAAGATAAAAATACGAAGTAGTACTCTCGTGAAGACAATTGTACAGCATAAGAAAAGATAATGAGATTAAATTTATTGCTTTCAGAATTATTTTGCAATTAAAAATAAATTTAGATTGATATATTTTTGCTTCGATACACAATTAGCAAAAAGTCGATTTTACAATGATAATTTAATCAATATCTTCATTTTTGCGCTCTAAAGCCATTTTAGTAAAACACTCTTTAGTGTTAATATTTCCACGTTTTCATTCTAATTACATTCTTTGTAATTTTTTATATTTTTTTGCAAAATATTTAAACAACGTATGGATAGTTAACAAAACATAATTTAATTTGAGCGAGAGACGATAATTAACGATTAAATTTCAAATCTCTACACGACCAACGCCGAGTCTACGTCATCATGTGGAATAAACGTCAATCTCTGCTTTCATTAAGAGATTTATATGGATCTGACCCTATAAGATTTACCTCATAATTTTCCCGATTATATACTGACTAAAACACAGAGCCGGAGTACTGATGGTCTGTTTACTTATTTAAAAGTTACACTTCCTTGCGACCTTGTGTCTCGGCTTGTACGTCAAATCATCACTTCAGTTAAAGTCTCCACCCATAACCCAGGGTAGAGAGTACTTTCTGTTTGAAGGTATCACCTACGTCAAAACCGGTATACTAAACCGTAGGAGTTGTTATACTGTCCTCGCAGTCGATGTTGTCCCTTCAGTAAGAAACCGTGCAGACACGAGCAACCAGGAGTCAAAATTTGACTGGAAGAGACTAGGCTATATATTGTGCTTGAATCCATGGCGACTCGAAAGTAACCCAGTCATGACGTAAGTTAAAAACCCGATCCACCACCCTGTATTACCAAGTAATTTGAGTTTGGGTGTGCCACCATTTCATTTAGCATTTTATATCAATACATTAAGCTTGTCGATTACTATAATTGGTTGAATTAAAATATGATTTGTTTGCGCAGTATTAGATTAAATAGCAATGGCGCCGGCGATGTCATACTTTATAATTGTGATAGCTGAATTTAATAAATTTACTTTGGAAAACATCTGATTGAAATATGATTTAGATATTTGGATAAAAAATAAGTTTTAGATATCAGTGATAAATGGGAATTTATCGATGAGGTCGAGGATCATGGCTCCAATTTAGATGACTAATTTTTTTTGTTGCAGGTTAAAGAGACCTAATTTTAATGTTACCCTCAAAAACACTTCTTTCATTGAAAATTATCTAGGCTAAATTATTTAACTGATAATTTGTCTGGTACAAACATGAAATTTAAGGAATTAGTTTTTCGAATAAGATTTTGAGTCATTGATTTCTAAGATGAGTTGTTGTTTGAATAAAAAATTCCATGACAGGACTTTCTCTAAGTCACTGAGTTTATGGTTTGTTAAAAGGTATTTAACCCACTTCCGTGTTTTGTTTTATAGCAGTTTAGAATTTTCAGAGTCGTTAGACTTGATCGATTATCCTGGAATGCTGGTAAATTACTTCACCAAATAAAAAGACTTAGTAGCATATACTACCCACCGAAACCTTGATATATAAATCAATGAGTCTATGTCATCACACGGAATGAACGTGGATCCCTGAATGAAATTCAGGTATTTCATGGTTGTGATCAAAATATCTACCGTATGGTTTGTCAGGCCACCTACGGGTTCAACCTCAAAGCGGGTGTTCACAGATGGTCCGTTCACTTATTTAAACTTTGCTTTGTCCTTGCGACCTACTATCTGGCCGTTCCCATGTTCTCCACCTCATTACTGTTGTTAGGGTCTTTACCTTTATCCCCCCAGGGGGAAGTCCTTTCTGCCAGAAGACATTTCCTCCTTCACGTCTGATGCATCAAACCGTGAGAGTTGTTATACTACACTCCAGCTCGCAGTGGCAGTTTCCACTTCAAATATTACCGTTCCTGCACTAGTAGCTAGGGGTCAGCATTTGTTTGGGAGAGGCTATTTGTTGTGCGTCCCTAATCCATAGGGACTCGGAAATAACCTTGTCATTGGCCTTGTTTAAACACCCGATCCACCATCTGGATATTTAAACTCATCCCGATACTCGTTGTGCTCCAACTACTAAATATATCGAAGGACAACTGAAGCAAATAATTGTGAGGTTGGAAAGATTGAAAGCTTAAGACAGGAAATAAAATACAAAAGTTGTCTTTAAAGTGGCCATGATGAATCGAAATGCGGAAAGACGTAACTTTAAAAAAAAGGCTACATGGCAAAAAACTGTAAAAATAACATCACCAAAAAATTTTAATCCTTTATTTATTATGTATCACGTACTCAAAATAGGAAGATGTATTCGTGCCTTGATCGATATCAGTACGAGGATGACACTTATCAATTAATTTTTTGTCGATTTGAATGGATTTGGCAACTCATTAATGAATTTATCAAATTAAAAACGATATGGATATCAAGAGACGATATTTGGAAAAACAATACTTGAATTTCAAATTGATTAAAACAACAGAAATGGAATTTTTATTGTCTCAAATTATTCACTTGGACACTCTCGCATAGTGAAAACGTCAGAGACATTTCTCATTTCTTATTAAAAGAGAAAGACCATTTTAAAGTTAGTAGGGGCTCACGCGCAAAAAATCGAGACGAAACAAAATGTAAAGTATGACGTCACTCTAAAAATAATTCGGAAAACTATATTTAAACCCGCACGTTAATAGACTAGTATGTTCTTCCATATAATTATTCCACAGACACGATACTGTTGTATGATTTTTTGTCACTTTTTTAATTTTTCACCTATTTATCTTGTCTTGAGTTTCTCAACAAATACATGCTTATATGCTGAATTTACGGCATTTTAGATATTAACCCCAGTTGAATACCTTCTCAATGGATGAAATGACTCATGTTTTAGACAAATCATTATCTTTTTTTCCGGTAGTAAAAAGCCTTTTAGATTCACTGAATTGGTAAGACATGAGACAAACACTGCTAACCCTTACTCTTTTAAATTTCAAACTCACAGACAACGAATAAACCTTCGGAAAAATGTAAATAAACAACTCACATGGTGGAAAATGATTTTGAACTAAAAACTGTCCATTGTATTCTCCATGTATTTTAACAATTAAAAACGATTAAACCCACAGGTTTTGTAACGGTTCTCGAATGTGTAGAAAATAAGGAAAAAATTTACTTTTAGTATTCATTAAATTGTTCAATTAAAAGATAATATTAAAGATGTGATTATTTTGACCACTTTTGATGTATATCAAGGTGATTGGCAATTTTGACTTTGTAGGATAGAAAACTAAAATCAGTGTAATGTCCATATTAAGGTGAAGGTTTTGGGAATATAACATAATGCAGTTCCTATTATGTAATACCCGACAGTATTTCAACCCTTTAAAGACTCACATTATAAAAACATCAATCAATGTCAAGTTTATCTAAACGGTTCATTTTTTCCTTTCATGTTGATGATCTTTTATAAACACTTAAATTTTTTAAACAGAATTAAATTAAGAGGAAAAAAAATATTAACTGAATACGCATAAATTTATCTATAAGTGGAATACCCGTGTTATATCATAAAAAAGTGGAATAAAACCAAATAATGGTCATGTTCAGAGTTTTTCATTGAATGGCAGAGGTCTAAAATGTCAATAAACTAGGTCATTTTTTGGATATTATAATTGCTAACAAAGATTTGTTAAGAATATGACAATTAAAAATGATTCACTTAGGAGACTTTAAAAAAAGAGCATTGTGTATTTTGACTGTTCAATGTGAGAAATCGTTTATAAAATTAAAAAGTTTTCCAACGATATTTCTCGCTATTTGTTCAATGTTTTTTTTAAGAATGTGTTGTCGCTGTGACACTCCCAATTTTAAATTGGAGCCGTTTTATCGCAGCCGATAAACCGAGCCGTAGTACCAATCGCGTAACTTGTCCATCATTAACATCTTTACAAAGGAAATATTCCGTAAAAGAAAAAAAGCAGTTGCCAATCATCAACACGATAATGAATTTTAAATGCTATTTTTTTACAATTCTTTCCGACCACAATCCCTTATCGTCTTTAAAGAAAATAAAAAATTCAAAGGGAAGAGGTGTTCATTGGATTTTAGAATCAGAAGAATTTGAAAATAAAGTAAAGTTTGTTTTTTGTAAAGATTATTGAATAGACGATAAAATTTCAAGATCAAAAATTAATCATCACTTTTTAAAAGTTGTCAAGTTGAGAGAAGAGAAAATGACATGCAAAGGTATCCAGGAACTTTAAAAAAACAAAATGAATCGCGATAATAGTTTAAAGGTATAAACGAATATAGAAAAGAATATATAAATAGAAAGATGGAAATTTTTGTACAGCATGAGGTTTTGTGTTATAAATGTATAAGAGAAATAAAAAAATAACAAAGCACTTAATTGGAGATTTAATAAAGAAAGAAGATATTGGCAATTTGAATCAAATAGACATGACAAAAAGAGGTTAAATATTAAAAATTAATTTTATTGTCATTGAATAAAAGAAAAAGTTATAAATTCATGAGAATTAGTTATTAATATAAGTTCAAAAACTACACTTTAAAGCTGATTAACTTTAATGTCTTAGTAAATCGATTTGAGCTATGAGAGTAGATTTACTTGGTATTTCTGACTTCATGTTGGAAAAATTGACATATATTAGTATTAATTGATCACTGTAAAAAATAAGTGAAGTCAATGGTTATGAATACGACCACTGCAAAGATTGTGGATAGTGCATTCCTATCACTCCTAGTCTTATGATTTATTGTTCCAAAATAATTTTTGTCTTGAAAATGAAAATGATTTGAATCATGACTATGAGATAATCGTTTTCAAATGCTTAGTACAAGAAAGTTGAGAACAAATTCTTAACACCAAACGAGAAATAGAATTATGTCAAGTAAAAATAAAAGATTTAAATAGCTATTACTATCAAGTATTCAAGCTAATCAAGACAATTAAGAATCACATCTTGATACGTGCTTATTAGCTATTTGGGCTCCCAAGAAGGAATTAACTCTTCATTCCCCCATCATACTTAGTTCTTTTCCAAGACATTAAATTAGCCATCGATGTTGAAATAGCTAATATCAACTCTTCAGAAAATTTTTGCAAAATCATCATGTTTTTGTAAAATATTGTCGTGAGAAATTATCAGAAGCTGTTCGTTTAACAGAAATGACTCCAGTAAAATTAAAGAAAAAATGAAGAAAATCGACGATAAAAAGTTAGATAAAAAAGTTTTAGATAAAGAGAATTGATGTTAACGAAGAATATTGCGGTAGGAAAATAAGTACATACTTTTGACTGTCCATTCAAAGTCAGGAAAAAAATATAACCAAACCAGGGAATCAAACCATTGGACGAGAGTAATAAGACATAAAAGGTTAATAATAACCTGCTATACAGATTTAAAATTAATAGAAAGAACCAAATCAGATAAAAAGGATTGAAATGATCAATATACATCGTCAACTCATGTTAGAAAGATTATTTATGAATAAAGACAGAAAAACGTTGCCTAGAATTTGATTAAATTAGAAGAAAGCAGTCATGCTAAATATTTGGTTATTCTTGACTAAAATATAGAAATAGATAAGTTCTTTTAAAGCTTATAATATTGTTAACTAAACCTTGAAATTTACATAATAGTTTAGGGTAGATAAATACTTTGTTAAAAAAATCACTAAATTATGATTTTAAAAATATCTCTATTGTCTATTATTTATTAAAAAAAGATAACAAAAACTCTACTCTTTCAAGATTTTAAAGCAATGAACCGCTTCTACATTCAAATGTCTGCTGTTTAGGAAAATACTTTTCATGCTATAAAAAGTCAGTATCAATTACATGAATAGCTTGTAATGAAGCAAGAATTTTTAAAACTACCAACCAACACATTTTTGATGCATTATGCTTGCATGTGATTCGCATTCAGTGTTACAGAAGTCAGAGTTAAATTTATCTGCAACTTTTCAAGCTGAATTTAAGAAATAAAACTATATTTTTTGGGAAAAGTCAAATTTATATTGTATCGATCTCAAAACACTTTGGCCTTAGTTGTGGTACAATTATTTCATACATTTCACTTGGTCGTTTTAAAAAATCTAATAGTAACTATTCTGTCTTCGAATTTAAAGTTTTTAAGAACTTATTCGGATTAGAGATTTATATAAGTAGGTGCATAAATTTCGTTTGGATTGTAAGCCAGATTTCTCTGAAAGATTTCTTGACAAAGAGTAGTTTAAGGTTTCCATCCGACAATATTTTTTAAGCTTTTTTTTACATCTTTTGCAGAACGATAGCTTACGGCATTATTGAAGTTTTCGGTAATGTTCTACAACAGAAGATGCATTCAGGACGGGGATCGTTTTTTTCTTAAGTGTATAAAAATTTTAACCGTAAAAATCAACGATAAAGTTTAATTCAAACAACGCAATATTTTTGTTGAAATAAAGATATCTTACCTTCCTGATATTAATTGCGTGGTAAGTGTCAAGTAACTTTTACACAAAAAGAGATTACAGAAATCTGAGATTCTTCAACAATATTTTTACCAGCAAAAGTTAATTCCTACCAGACGGTATTATTCCTTCGTCAGTTTGAATTTTCCTGAATCGTCACTATTATGTTTGAGCGTAAGAAAAATTTCAAGTGGCCTCAATCGGCCTCGATATAGCTCTCGAATAGTCTGTTTTCAGGAAGTTTTAAATAATATATTGAAAGAGTATTAGTATTTAGTTCGCAACCACAAAATTAGTGTAGCAAACATTTTATTAGAATGAATGAAAAAATAAATAGGCATATTTCCCTATTCTAATAACATTTGATCATCTAAATGGTTTGCCAATAAATCTTGATTATACTAAAATAAACTGAAGATTGTAGAGTACAAAGTTCCTTGAAGTGCTATTCTTCACTATTTTCTATTCAAGTGCTGCGAGAAGAGTCACATTAAATGGATTGCCAATATTTAATTGTTTTTCCCTTTGGATTTTTATGCCAATGGCTAAAATTCTACTAATAACCTGAAGGACCGTGAATCAATGACATAAAAAGTAATAACAAGAAAGAATAAGACATTTAAAGTAATGAGAATATGTCATAAAAAAGCCGTGCTGTAGAAAATTTCCTTCAGGTTTTTAAAAAAAAATGTTTTAAATACTCACCACTGTTTAAATTTTGATGATTATAGAATTGATGTTACTATCCATGGGTTTATTTTTTCCATCAGATTATTTCTGAGTTTGAATGATGTCCTAATATTAATACATCGTTTAAAACAATCGCTATTGATCGAAATATTCTTTTTCTCAAAATCAAAATAAAGTGTTCATTTACAAAATTTTAAACATTATTTGTCTAATTCAGTTTATACGGTGCTTTCATTAAAATAGCATTCACTTTCAAAAATGTTAAAATCATAGTTAATATTAAAAAATATATGAAACCATTAATTTAATAACTTTTAGTTTTTTAAAGCTAAAAAAATTCAATTCGATGAACTCGGTTAACGATTTAACCCTTAAAAAAACTGTAATCAATTTTTTTGTTAAAAATTTATCCTTCCCATTAAATTATAATAGAATTTAAAGTTCTTCACTTTTAAAAAACTATCCAAGAATGAAACCTAAAATAATAAAATAACCTGATATTTCGAAATAATTTCTATCGATGAAAGTTTTCACTCATATTTAAGCCTTAATTTCTAAGAGAATTGTCGAAAAATTTAAGCAAATTTAGATAAGATTACTTTTTACAAAAATTCATTTTACTTCTAAGACATATCAGTTATTAGAAGCAATTTAATTATTTAGCCCAAACCATAAAAACATCAAAAGATATTATTAATTAAAAAATGGTATCATCAAAGGCAATAATATGCTAATAATGACGAAAAAGCAGTATCAAATCTTTATCCAATACAATAATTCGAAAATGGTTGAATAGAGTTGTTATATATAAGGAACGTCATCAATGTCTACATTGTTATATCATTTGAACTGAGCGTAAGCAAACTTATCAACTGTAAAGAATACATAAATCTTAAAATAAAGAAATTAAAACAAGTGGAAATTAGGATTTGTTTAATTGAAATTAAACATTTGAAAGAAAAATAAACAACTCAATTAAAAATCATAACAATAAAAATCTCACACAAAAAAACTTGAAGAAAAATAGTTGAAGCAAATCAGAATATTGAATTTAGTCTAACGCAAACAATATTAGAGTTCAATATTTGAAGAAAAATCCTTGATTGAATAACTAGAGATTATTTCAGGAGAAGAGTCAGTTGTCACGCGATAGACTTGCAACGTATTTTCCACAGTATCAGGAATACCGTCAAAGCCGTGTTTTCCTAGTTGAATCTTACCAGGTGCCAATGAAATTGCAAATGGATAGGTTATTTCACCAATAGTAACCTCCATGGGAACCCACTAGAACATAGTATCATTGAATTAAAATAAAAGAAAACTTACAGAGTATGAGGTTTTGAAGTTAAAGGTCGTTATTTTATCTGCATCAGCAGTTTTAGTAAAGTGATGACAAAGACCTTCGTGTCTGAAAGCGCAAACCACTTTAATTTCGTCCGTTTCTTCCTTACTTTTAGGTATAGACCTTATAGAATAAGAGGTTATTTTTTTTCTCTAAAAATAAAAAAAAAAACTTTTTCAAGAGCACCATCAAAAACAAACGAAAAACAAAAATTTGTGTCGTAACAATGAGAGACGAGAGGATTCTCTGTTAGTTCTCTCAAGGAGAGAGCAATTTTGAATGTCTGAACTTCACCCTCAACTTTAGGGGGATTTTGAATGCTTAAAGTAGCAATTGAGAGATATAAATATGTTGTCTTAATCATAATAAATGAAAAAACTGATAAAGGAGAAAGAAATCCAATGGACACCCGAACAACTCGGAAATATTCTCCCTTAAATTGTGGTTTATACATTAAAACACCAGCATCACAAACTTCTGAGCTTTCAGATGTTCTTGCACACAAAAGAACTTGTTTTATTATTTTAAGATTATCAGTATTAGTTTGTGTTTTTAAATAAGTGTAGAGAGTAAAAGGATGAAATGCTACGGAAGAAACGCCCTAAAAATTATTGATCGCAAAAACCAGAATGATTGGAATGTATTTCACTTTGACATTTTTAATTTTTTCATTAGCTTTAGACATATCGTATTCAACTACAGAATCTCTTGGAGTAATTGACATCTCGTTTGATGTAAAGTCTTCAACATTAATTTTAAATTTCGAAATCAATAAAAGTGTATCAAACCAATTCTAGAGTTGATGTAAGAACAGGAACAACAAATACAGGAAAATTGGACGCCCCGCAATCTGTATATTTCAATATCTGATCGTTCCCGGCATAACTTAATGACGGACATTTTTTAGTTCCACCGGTTTCATATTCCAAGGCCACAAAGTAACCTCTGACTTTTTTCTAAAGAATAAGAAAATAAAAACAAAATTAAAAATACTACCGGTGGAACAGGTTTAAACAATTTACAAACATCAGCGTATTTTTTTATATGAGCTTCGTTAAAGCACTTTAAAAGTGCTACAACTTTAAAATTTACGCCACAGATTTCAAAATTAATCACTTCATTAGAATCTGGAACGACAGTGGTTCTAGTTGGGCCACTTGTTTGAGCCGGCTCAAATTCAGGATCAGTTACAAGCTTAACTTTACGCCCTTGAATCGTGTATCGCTTAATAAGAAAACAAATAATACGTGTTTATTTACTAAATCAACAACAGCAGTTTCGGGAATATCAGGTCTAACTCCTGGTATAGGAATATCGGCAAGAATGAAGGAGTGTTTAAATAGTGTTGCTCTGTTGACTACCTCACCATCAAGCACAAAATCAAGATCAATGATATAATCAGATGCTGGATTGATCGATGAAAGAAGCAGAAACTTTTGTGTTGACTGTAAATTCGAAGTTTTGAACTTAAAGAAAAGAAAATATGTTACCTGAAAAAGAAAAATAGCAGCAAAAAAAATAAAACCATAACTAAACATTTTAAGGAAGAGAATAAACAACGAAACAATGATGAATAACGAAGTACACAGCAGAGCGGCCATTATATCGTCATCAGGGAGTAAAATTATAGCCCTCACCCCCTATCTAGCATGGGTGTGCCCTTCAAATCCTTGAAATAAGAGAAAAGGACACTTCATGAATTTTCATATCAACATAGATAGAGAATTTTAAAAGATTTTTTTTCTTCAAAATTGCTAAAAAGCTCAATTTTTGCAACTTTAAGCATTATGTCGAAATTGTGTAGAATTTATGTTTTCAGTCGATTATGTATGTTAGCATATTTCAATTTTTAAAAAGTTTTTATTTTGTTTTTTTAAGTTAAAAAGATTGTCATTGGGAATTGTTAATTATATTTTTCGAATATTTCTTCAAAACATAATATTTAAGTAGTGTTGTTAAAAAATAAGATATTTGTAATTCAAAAACTTTTTTTTCATTTTATTTATTAAGTTGAAAAATTTTTTGTTGAACTAAATTATACATACATATTCCTTTAAAACACAATTTTTAATAATGTTTTCATGTTTTTCGAAGTTTAGACACTCCTTTGATTGGTCAATCCTCAAAAAACATGTTTTTAATATTTTAAATAATTTATCAGCTTATTTTATTTTTTAGAAAGAAAATCGTATTAGTGACACCAACGATGTCATTATGACATCTACCTTTTTGTTTCTGTTCTTCTTTTGACGATAAATTTCGCGATCACAAAATTGGATTTAAATTTTTGGGGAAATAATTTTTTAACAAGATAAAAAATTTTTATTTTCTTTAATTTTTTATTTTTCAATATGTGTAAATTGTTGGATTTTCTTTGTTTGTAAGTGGATTTCTTGTAAAAATATTGATCGAAAATTGGTTAAGTATTTCACAATTTCATATGGAATTTCGTTTCAGCTATGAAAAGGTGTTTCATCGAACACAAAAATTAAATTATGAATCTCTGTTGTTCTAAAAAACGCCTTTAAAAGATTTTAAGAATTAAAAAATACAATGCGTTTTTGAATTATGGTAAAGCAATGATTTGACTTATCACCAAGGCTCTAGCTCAAGGATCTCAAACACTCTGTCTGCGACGAATTTAGGTAGTTATCAAAATTTGCATAGAAATTTTCAACTGTTCGATTGTCTTATTTTTAACTTATTTAATCAACACTAGGCTTATTTTCTTCTCATAAAAATCAAGGCTAATATTAATGCCCTAATTGAAGCAAAACGCAGCCAGGTCTGCAGTCAATACCAAAAGTGACTGAAACCAAAGTTAACCAAATACAAATACAACAAATACGGTGCTTAAAACGACAACATTCCATTTGTAATAAACGGATTTTGGAAAGTTTGGAAAGTACTACCTTCTTATGATTTTGTCTCATTTATTAACACATTATAATTTTTAACAATTTCGGTCATGCGGCCCTTAAGGTACTTTAGAAGTTATCACTTAGCCCTTGTAGCAATTTGAGTTTGAGTCCCTGGGTAAAGAAAACTTTAACTCTTGAAGATTGTTTAAATTGTTTTAAAGATTTGAAAAGTCTTTTTGCATCCTGTTTACCAAGTAAACTTTTTCTTTTCGGTCAATCAAAATAAAGGAAGTGCCACTTCGGCATAACTTTGGATATATCAACGATTAATTCTGCAAAATTAGAAGAGATTTTTAATAAAAGCTTTAAATTAATTTTTCTCAAAATTTTAATGTCATATTTTCGGGAAATAAAGTTTAAAAGAAAGATTTCAATGACCAAAGGTAAGTTTGATCAAGTAGGGCCTCTTTAAAAGAAAATGATTATGGAAATAACAAAACTGGCTAAATCGACGTCTATTCAAGAATCCGCATGATCCGGTAGTTGATAACTTGTTGGGTTGATAGGAAGAAATTTTATTTAATGGTCAGAGTTACATTCTCACATTCCGAATAAATTTCGGAATGATCATTTTTTGACTGAGGTTGGTTTGTTAGATTGGCTTAATAATTACATTTGTACGGAAATCAAAGCTAATGGTGTAAAAAACTTAAACGAGAAATTAGCTTCTTTATTAACAAACGAAAATGGGAAAAAACGTGAAGAATTAAAAAACATAATATTAGGATGTAGAAACAAAGATATATATTGTTATTGGATCTTTAAAGCTTTAACTTACACACTTCGATATCGTATGGATACTTGTAGATTATTTAAAATCCCATATTTTTTTAACTTAAGTTAAGGTAAAGAAAATTTTCACTCTATCGAAAAATATGATCAAAGAAGTTCAGCATTATAAAATCATATAAAAAAGCAAACAATATTAGAGATTTTTTGTTGTTTCTAAATGAAGTAGCTGATAGAAATAATTTTACTAAAAATTCTTAAATAATAATCGACAACATAAAATTTCATCATTCTGAAAAAGTAATGCATTTCTTAATTAATTCAAGCATAAAATTTATCTAACTCTTCCCAGAATCACAAAAATTAAATCCGATGAAATATATTTTAAGTTTTGGCAATGCTAAATCAAATACAATTTGATTCAGGGCCATAAGTTAGTAGAGTATATAAAAGCATCGTTAGTTCCATTGATGTTATTGATACTTCTACTACTTCAGTTTTTTTCCATCATTTTGGTAAAAAGTGTCTAAAATATTTATCAGACGATAAAATTATTTAAAAAAAAATCATTTTAGCTTTTTTTTATATTTTGTTAATTTTTTTTCAAACTTGGCCATTTATTTATAAAATACTCTGTAAGTGCCTCAAATATAAGAATTTCTCCGTTCAGTTTTAGTAATTTTAAGTTTTTTTTTTCTTCACTCAAGAAATCATGAGTCATTTTCTATTTCAATCCCTAGAAGTCCTTTATATTTTTGATGGGTTTCTCACTCTTTTTGGCTTTTTTTTGTAAACTGAAGTTGTTAAGTGTAAATACAATGGATGGCAAGTTAGTAGTATTTCTATAATGTCAGTGGCTAGGTTATTCTCATTTAACAAAATATTATGTAGCATGTTGCCAAAGGATTCGGATAGCCAACAATTAAATCTTGGCAGCCGAGTTAGCAAGATTTTTACAAAAAATGGCTAAAAAACTGTACATTTATCCAAGTGTATCTCTTCATGTTTAATGTAGTAAATAAACTATACTCATCTTTTACCGTTGTTAAGTTCACTCACCATTCATACAATTTAATACCATCAATACAAAGATAAATGGCGCATGTGTTTTACGATATAATTTGATAAAGAGAATTTTTAAATTTGATATTCACTGAAGTTAAACGCGGTTAACATACCACAATCTGCTAAAATAGTACTGACCAATAATATTTTATTCCTCTTCTGATACCGATTGAGTAAAAAATAAAAAAACAGAAATATTGTCCAAAAGCTATCATGAAATCTGAATTTCCATTGAAAATTATAATTTTTCAAGATGAAGGTTTTTTCATATTCGAACCCATCTTAGGCTTCCAAAAAATTTGCACCCAAAAATAAAAACATATTTTCAAGATAAGCTTTAAAAATTTAATTTAATTCCCTCTTCTCTCCATTATATAAATCTAAGCCTTAGTTATCGGAACGACTTTTAATATTCAACAGCCATTGTAAAGCCTAGAATAAAAGGTCACTTCTCGAAGATGACCACCTCTTATCGTGCGCCATCAATGTAAGTGAATTTAAAATGAATTTCAGATTTTTTTTTATCAATTATATTAAACTGTCATCGTTTAGTATTTCATAGAATATGATTAAACAACGCTCTAGAAACTCATGAATTCTATAATCACATTTTTAGTGTAAGAATATCAAATTGGTAAGACACAGTAACTTCTCTAAAAAAATTATTTGGAAGCAGATATTCTTTTTTTACAAACTCTACTTCGATAATAAATGTCCCTTTAATAACTCCAAAGGCTAAAACATTTGGTTTTATTTATTTCTCAAACGATCACTTACTAGTACCCTGAGGCCTGGATTCTACACTCCAACCTTTTTCTGAGTATAGAGAAATGTAATCTTCTAGTGTTCTTCTTTTGATATACTTTTTCGTTTTTAAACCCAGACTTGGTGATCAAATAATAGGGTGTCATCGATAGTTAAAAGCCACCTGTAAGATACCGGCATCAACGCTATAACAAAAGTCTCTCTGTTCTTATTGAACACTAGGAATAGAGATTTCTAAATTTAGGTGGACTCTTCAAGCGGTTTTGACCATAATTGTGTCAATACCCAGTTTTGATGATATTTGTTGGTAAATCTCTACATTCTTAAAAGTTTAACTCGTTTAGGCCTATACAACCTCTATTCTTTTAGTGTGGGTCAAGCAACATATAATGTTAGCCAATTAACAGTCGTAACATTCGCCAAGTGAACACGTTTTAATTTTCATTCCAGTTTTGTCAGAGAGAACGATTCCCTACTTATAACTCAATCAAGTATATCGTCCTCCATCAGGGTTTCAAAAAAGAAATGACAATATTAGGCTGCATATTACAGTTGATATACGTTAAACATTTAACTGCGAAATTTGCAATGCTGGGCCGACTAAAGGATGTCATCTTTTGTATAGACATGGTCTTTGTTGGTGTTTTTACTCGGAGGAAAGTGGAATTTGTCCTTAGGTGGTATCATTCGTTTCCTTTGACTTGCACTCGTGGGGAGTGAGTCACCACTGATTCGTTCCTCCTCTCATCAGGCGATTAGTTTTCACAACTTCACTAATTCCATATGGATTAGTTTTTTTATTCCTAGAGGGGAAGGTTTTCGGGGTTGACAACCCAAGATCCAACTTCTGCAAGGTGATCGGGAACCATCTTTTTTAGGATTACCGTGTCTGAGTGGTAAAACTTAATGCCATAGTAGTTCAAATAAGGTGTTCGGTTATGTTCCCTTATGCTAGGGCTAAAAGCTTACTATACACCCAAAATGATGCCCCTAAGAAATTATTGCCAAGTCATTGTTATTTTTAGAATTAATAAAGCTCAAAGAATTTTTTCACAGGAAGGGCTTTCGATTTGCTTATAATGGAAAATTATTTCAATTGTAAGTCTTGAATAGATTTATTAAAAATTCACTTCATTAAAAACAATAAAAACTGCTTAATTTTCAGTTCAAATAAGACATCAGCGAAGTAATACAAACTATTTTGCAAATTTTGGGAAGTAAATTAGAGAAAACCAAACAAAATACCGCGATATTAGATTTTGGTTATTTTTACATCAAACATTTTTGAGGAAGGGAGTTTGTAAAAAATGTATTTTGTAAATTGTTGGCAAAATAAAAATTTTTGCAAGTCTCTTGATTAGAAAAAAAAACTTAACCCTTTCAGTCCCTTATGACGTACGTCATGCTTCTGAAATGTGCCCTGCCTATTGACGTAGGCCATGCGTCATAAACTCCATAAGCTGCAACAACGCACATTAAAGCGCGCTGGCCACGTCGACCGGCAGTTGACCGACCGCTTGCAATTGTCGACTACAACAAGTACATGGGGGCCTGGACAAGATGAATCAGATGTTAGAGCCTTACAACCCATGTCGAAAAACAATAAAATGGTATCGAAAAGTTGTCATCCACCAACTGCAAGTCGTGATGATGAACTCCTGGATTATCTACAGAAAGCGCGAAGGCGAAAAAACATTTCTACAGTATGAACAAGCTGTTATCGCTCCGATTCTTTTCGGTATGGACCAGGAAGCAGACAGCGAAGTTCCGGCGACGGGGTCACTCGTTCGACTTACCGAAAAACATTTTCCGGGCGTCATTCCGCCCTCGGAGAATAAACCAAGAGCACAAAAGAGATGCAGAGTCTGCTAGGCACCTGACAACGTTCGACGTGACGTTCGCTATCACTGTCGAGACTGTCCTACACAGCCTGGATTATGTTTTCCAGCCTGTTTCAAAGTTTACCACATATGCATGGACTATTGCTGACATTGAGAAATAATGTAAAATTAGGTAATTTTGACAAATAACTACCGGAAAAAGTTTATAAATGTTTCACTACGCTGCATATAATGAGTAAATGTATGGAAATATAATTTTGTATTTTATCGATATTTCGCTGCAAAACCACCGGTAGCACTATCTAAAACCGTGTGGGATTGAAAGGGTTAAACAGAAAGACTTGAGCATGAGAAGTAATGACAAAAATAATGCAAAATATAGCCTCGATAAAATATTAATGTTTTGGACACTAATAAATCACAAGGACCAAGCAAGATACGATCACAAGATTAAAAAAAATGAAAAACAAAATTGTAAATCAAAATTAAATTGAAAAGAGCCTTTTTGGGGGCTTGATTGAGAAAAAGGTTAATTCAGTAATTAAACTAGAAAAAAAACGCATTTTTAGAAAATTTAATTGTAAATTAAACATTTAATATTTAATTATACAGGCAAAAATATGGATAAATAATAACAACAGCGATGCGATACGTTAAAAATAAAGCAAGTATAAGCCACAATTAAGTTCCAGTAAATCTTCTTCGATAAGCCTCCGTCACCTCCTCAGGAGTTCTATCACCTGGTTCAACCATCATGATGAACAATAATACTGCGTAAAATAGATTTAGAATCCCAAACATCAAGAATGGATGGAGATAAAGCACCTTCGATATATTCAAACCAAATCCAGAAATTATTATGTTTCCTAGCCAATTTAATGTACTAAGAACAGTCTGAGCTGCAGCTCTTAAGAAAATAGTAAAGATGGCATGAAAGAGAGGCCATGTGAGCGATCCAGATCCGGTGTTGAAAAAAAATAAAAACAAACAAATACAGAAAAGCAACAGCCAAGGTGAAAAGTCGAGGCATAAGAAAAGATATGCAAGCAAGAATGATATCGACATTCCCCCATAGCTTGTTATCATCCAAAACTTCGGGCCTCGAAGGGGACAGAGAAAGATGAATGATCCAGCAGCCAAAACCCCAAAAGAAAGCATAATCAAAATGCCTAAAGCTGCGTTAAGAAAATTTGCAGCTTTCATAAAGTTAGTGGCATAGAAAATGACGACATTTATTCCCGAAAATTGCTGGAAAAGCATAAGAAGACTAGTTACAAAAAGGGCGTAACGAGCTTTAACATCTTTTAAGAGATCCATCACAGAGGCTTGCTTTTGAGACAGAGAAGCTTGAGAAGCCTCAACGAGGCGTTTCAACTCTCCTTCAATGTCGTAACCAGGAGGACGCAATTTTTCAAGTGCCTTTCTAGCAGCTGCTTGATCAGTACCCTTATGAATAAGAGCATCAGGACCCTCAGGAAGTATCGATGATATGATCAACATTAACAATTGAGTCGAAGCCAAAGGGATAATATTTAATATCCATAATTCCTTAGCCAAAAAGTCTTGGGCGAAAAAACAACTAATAAATATTCCAGTATTAATCAAAGTTTGAATTACAAGTTTAGCTCGTGAATGGGATTCCTGAGGCATGAGTTGAAACCCCTGAACAAGTCCAATATTCATGTATGCTCCTGAAGAAGTTCCGTGCAAAAAACGAGAAGTTGAAAAAACTATAAAGGAAGAAGTCCAGTAGGAAGCTAAATAAACACAAGTACCAAGAATCCCCAACACCTCAAAAAGCACAAGAGATAACTTTCTCCCAAGGTAAGATGCTATGTAATTGGAGAGAAAGGAACCGAAAAAACCGCCCACAGGAAACATCGTTACTCCAATCTGATAGATAATATTGGTTTCAAATGATTGACTAGATTTTAAATCCTCGCTGGTAGTTGTAGGTTGATAGTGTTTTAAGGTATCATCAAAAGTTTTCTTTAAATATTTATCATATGCGGTGAGAGAGATCATGAATCCCATCATCATTGGAAAAAGCAAGTAGGTGTAGGGAAAAATCCTGTACACAGCTCCCAAACGGCTACTCATCAGTATTGCACAAAAATTCCTTTTTTATGACTTGAACTTGCGTATTGGTGGTGATTAAGTTAATCATAAAAAGTTTTCCTTCGTTATTACCTTGTTGTCACGAAGCATTTTTGACTCATGATTCGTTGTGTTAGTATCATTAGTAAATTTTATTTATAAATTTACAATGATATTCAAGTTAAATTGTTAATTGGTATTTTTATTAATTTATAAGGATAGGTTTTCTCAATTAGCTTAAATACCTTAAATTAACATCCCTTGAGGGGAATTAAATTTCGAAGGGAGAGTAAAATTTTAACACACCTGTTTTTAAGTGTAAATTATGGCTTAAAATCTTAAAGTCACGACATTAAATTCTATAAAAAAAATGTGCAGTTATATTAATTTAGGAAAAAAGAAAAAGATAATTAATTGCAATATCGATTGTAAAATTCTTTATAATTCTTTGGGTGGACATTATCTACCGCTTTTTTGGAAAACCCAACATGGTTCGGCCATGACACGTGCGAATAATGGAAGAAATTTTTTAAAGAAAATAATGCCATTAATTTTATAAAGGATATACATTTTAACATGGTTGAAAGATTTTTGCAGAAAATATAAAACGTTAAATATTGTAAAATAAATGAATCGATGCTCTCTTAAAGAAAGCTTTTATATATTTAATTGCTAAAACACTAAAACTCTTTTAAAGAGCATCCTAATTTGACCAATAATAATTTTAATTGTAATTCTAAGTAATAATTCTCGAAATAATTCAAATTTAAAACCCTATTTTTTATTTTTCACTCTCAACTCCGACCATCAAATAACACGGAAAAGTTGAGAAATCTTCAAACATCACTTTATATAATTTGATTTGTGAACAATTAGTCCTCAAATTTATTTTTTTAAAAACAACAAAATTCACAGTTTTAAAAGCATATTTTTAAAATCGTTTATTGTTGAACAATTTTATGAATGACCGCTAGTCAGTGTACTTTTATTGGTTAAATAATCAAAAAGGTCGGGATATGAAAGAATGTTAACAAAATTTAGATCGGTCTCCTAGCAGAGTAAAATTAAGCAAAATTGTTTAGAAAAACATTAAGAGAGTAATAATGCAGATTGCGAACACCGGCTTCGAGGTTTATTTGATAAAGGAATGAGAATTTAAAGAATCAAAATTGGGCATAGGTTTTAGAATTTATATTTTTTCTAAATCTGAAATAAATTTTTATCTTGAGGAATTAAAGAATAGAATTTTTTTAGGCAATTACCCACTTGAGAGTATTTGTGGTAGTTATAAGATAATAAAATTCACTCATAAACCCCTCCCTTAACATTAAACTTCTAAGCGCTGTACTGGTGACGCCAAAGAGGCAAACAAAAAATTACAAGAGTGAAGAGTGTTTTTGCTTTAAAGAGGTGGAAAATAAACACATATATATTAAAGAAAAATCCCTGAAGGAAAAGTCCAATAAAAGCTATTAGCAGATTCTAGGCACTAATCGTTCGTTCAATAAGCCACTCAGGATTGTTTGAGGTACTTGTTTTTTATTATGAAATGCAATGCCACAAAAATCTTACCAAAGTTTTGTTTCTTTTAAAAATTTACTGTTTTGAAGATTCTTTTTCTCATTTCAGAATGTCTTTATTTTAGAAATTTTTGGTCCCCTTAGTTTTCTAGCATTTGGACAAAATTTCCAATGTAATCCATCATTGAATAAAATTTATATCTGACCTCTTTTTGACAAGAAATTTTTTTTAATATACGTGTAGTAAAACTAAAGGTTTTTAGACTTTAAAATTATTCCTGATTTAACATACTCATAGAAAAATATTCTTTTTTTTGTTATACTTAAATATTACGATTTTCGTATAGACTCAGGCTTCAATCGGTATCAGCCATGAAATAAGTTTAATTTGCACGACTTTTTTTTTTAATGCCAAAAGGATAATATTCTAATGTTAGACATAATTTACATAAATACATATCATTTTAATGCAATAATATAATTTATTGAATTTATTTTTCAAAATGATTTTTTCCAGAAGAGTTTAAATACTTAAAATTATGCTTAAAAAATAAGATTAGAACATAAATTGAAAATTATTTATAATAATTATAATATATAGAGAAAGCTAGGTATTATGTTGAGGTAAACAAGTAAAGTCATTGCTTTTTACGCCTGCTCATTCGCTTCTATGGCAAAAACAGATTCATTTCAATCTTTTATTAACAAAATTGCATTCAAACTTTTTAGTGAAAACCCTAAAGAACAAGAAATAGTTTACAAAAGACTAGTAAACTATAGCATTAGGCTTTGTCAACGAAATCCAATGATTGATTCAACAATAAATATTCTTCGGTGTAGGTTAGATATTTCGAAAGAATCCGTGATCTCACACGAAATACTTTTATCTTCATCTTTTGCTGTTTGTCGTTTTGTTTCAAATAGTGTAGATATCGCTATCAGTAATTTTTTGGTTAAAAAAAGAAAAAACACAACAAAAATCAATCAGCCTTCTCGAATCTGCTGAAAAATTAGGCATTCCACCTTGGCTGGTGTCTTTCCGAAATATAACAACCCATGAAAACCTTACTGTTGATTCTTGCCTTATAAAACATGCGATCGAATTTTGTTACAATTGGCTTATTAGAAAATATTGGATGACTCTTATCTTAGTTTCACCTGACTATCCACATTTTGATAACTTTTCCTATGATAAAAATTCTAAATTTTTCGACATAATAGCCAAAATCACAAATGGAAACCCTTCATATTTAAAAGAGGCTTCAAAAATTCTTAAGAAACCTTTTAACTAGTCCTTTATGTGTATAATTTTAGCAGACCTTTTATTCGAACTCTTTTGCAATGGCTCATATTTCAATCCAATCACCCACCTCATTCTTTACCGCAATCTTCCTTAAATCACATGCGTGAAAATTTCCCTCTTTTCTTTGAATTGGTTATTTATACAATTTTAACAGAACCTACTTTTATTTACTTGCTTTCAAATATTCAAAGTAACAAATGGAAGGAGTTTGAGAAAGAGTTCAAATTGTTTATTTTTTCAATATCACCTCAATCTTTTACCCCGTATCAATTTAGAAATTTATTTTCAATTGTTCGACTTGGCCTCAAAGTATTTTTTTTTCATAACATTTATAAAAAAAATCCATATTTTAGGGAACTTGTCTCAACTGCTCTTGATGTTTTTAACGATCAAGAATTTAAGCCATTGATTACTTATAAACGATTTTTAAAACATTTATCTTCCCATCGCTTTTTAAAAACTTCCTTTATGAATTCCATTACTAATTTTGATCAAATTGTGTTTTATAAAAATAACTCTTCAAAAATCACTCAATCCGTACATAAAATGCTAGTTGCGAAAAAAACGCGACTTAAAAGTTCTTTCCATAAAAAACTTTGTTATGAAATCGATGATCGCCCTTTTTTTGAAATTCCTCTTGGAAAAACCCTTTAGAGTTTGAAAAATATATTATACTGTATCATTCTATCATATTTTATTTGAAATTTTTTCAAGTTTTTTAACTGCCATTTATTTCGAGCTTACCCACTAACGAAATGGCTTTCAATTGTGATTGAATCAAATGGGCGATAGTTGCATTGATTAACCTATAAGTTTTTAGTATTATAACAGGGTTTAAATTTTTTAACTATTCTACTGATGTTCTCAATTCACTTTAACTAATATCAATTATTCATGAGATTTTTGATATTTTGTGATCTTAGAATATCATCTCAATTTGCTTTAATAGCTAATAAGGTATTTAAAAATCTTATCACTATTTCTTTTCTAAATTCTACCTCATATTTTTAAACATATCCATTATTCAAATTCAAAATAACCATCCAAATTAGGTTCATAGAAAAAAAACCGCCTCAATTGTCAAGTTAATTTCATCCTTAAATAAATTTCATTTAAAATGCACAGTCGCATTTGTATAATTTTATTTAAAACGTTATCTAATTTTGGTTTAAAATTTTTTAAACTCTTATTGTCTGCTCATACACCTTGTTTGCTGATTGCTTCACCTTGATCAATCAAGAATTATCGTTCTAATGGATTTTTTACAGGGTTTTCCACCACATTTTGACACCTCCTGTTTATTTAAATTAAAGATATTATTAAAAATCATTATCAAATAAAGTCAATTAAATTAATTAAAATTTATTCATCGAAAATTGGCTCTTTTCTTAGACACTTTGGCAAGAAACTTAACATGTGCCTACACTAATTTGCACATTCCTCCGACGAAATGAGGTTTGATCCACCCCCAATGCAATTGAATTGGCCTTCCTCATTTTCAGGCTTTTAATTTCTCACATTTCACTTCCATTTAGAAAACATATTCTCTATTTGATAAAAAAATGGAGAATATGGTGGCAAAAGCATAATTTAATGCTGAGCCAAATTAACGGCCTCTCCATTCTTTGCAGATTTGGGAAACGGGACGTTATCCACAAAGAAGATAGCTCCAGCAATTCCTTCTCAGAATAATTTGTCAATTATAATTCGAATAAAAGCCAAAAAGCTATCAGTATTATTTGCTTTTGTCTGTACTTTGTACCCAAATATATCTTTATTTTTAATGGCACAGGAGACTGAAATATTTATTGTTCTAATGGAAAAAACAGTTCTAATGACCCTATGACCAGCTAGAGATCTTCCTGTTCTAGCTCTTATTGAAACATTGAATCCAACTTAGCAATAAAGAAAATGTTTGTATCGGCAATGGTAAAAAGTAATGTCATGAATCTTTCGGCATATAAAACTCCAGCACCAATTACGTCGTCAGAGTTTGACCTCACTGGAATTGTATGGACTTGTTTCAGCGTAAAATTAAAGTCCGCTATGCATCTATTTACAGTTGTTTGACTCACTATAACATCCTTTTCGTTCTTGAGTCGAATGCATATTTTGTCCAAAGAAACACTGCAATCTTTTCAATCCATTCCTTTATAAGTGTTTTATTTTCATTGGAAAGGGTCTTATGCCTTAGACCAACTTTTTATTGCCTCTCAATAGGCTTTCATTTAACGTATTTTTTGATTACAGCTTAAACAGAAGTTCTTTTAAATCCCAAAACGCTAGCAAAATCGAAGTAACATTTTCGGTGGATATATGCGTCAACGATTTTCTTCCAATCTTCATTATTGGTACAAATATTTTTCATTTCAAAGAAATTGCAAAAATTTCAGCAATTTTAAGTACAGGGGTCTGTCAAAATGTAGCGGTTCAATGTCGATATTGATTGGCAAGATGTCAAAATGTTGTGGAAAACCATGTATTTTACTTCCTCGATAAAAAAATTAATTCTCCAATTGTCACCTTTACTTTATAAAAAATGATTTTTATTGAAACCAACATTCATCGCGCTCTAAAAATTATTTATTCTAATTGATAACTTTTTTGTAAAATTTTTTTCACACTTAAAAGAGTTTGCGGTAGGAAGCGTTAGGCTTAAAAAACAAAGATAAACTTAGTCTATCAAAACCAAACTAGATTTTATTTGGAATTGTTTTCTGTTTTGAAACTATCAGGACCGTCATAAATAAATAAACAATTTTTTACATTTGTATATCTAAAAGTATTTCATTTAATGGCGCAGTCTCATAAATGGCTGATTTAAAAAAAATTTGTTCAATGCAGATTTTGATTATAACTTTTTAAATCGATTTTTATCTTTATTTAAATGCCATAATCTCAGGAAATAGTATTTGAGAAGAAAGTGCTTAAATGATAATAGATATGTTCGATCGAATATAATTTAGTCAGAATAAGCAAACGATTAAGGAAGAGATGAAAATATCCAATCCAACATCAAAAGGAAATAAAGTCCCATTATCTCGAAAATTGTTGAGATGACCCAGTATTTGATCACTTTTATGGTGAGCCAAGAATGAAAGTCAAATATAAGTAGGAGTTACATTCTCAGATAAGAAATATATTTGGGAACAAAATTTTTTTGACTCAGGCTGATTTAATAATTTAAAAAAAATCCTAACGTAAAAATTTTAAGAAAAGTCAAAGTTTGGTTTATAATTCATCGGACATGAAAGGACCTGCGTAGTCATCGGTAAAAAAATACAAATAAACGTTGACAATTTATTTACAAAATCGTGAAGTAGAATCTAATATTTTATTTTTGGACGAATCTGGCTTTAACCT
>CM043722.1:0-100367 GCA_023969325.1 Oryzias curvinotus
GAAAAGGTTTTTGGCTAAAAAGGGTAACCAGTCCCAAGCGCAAAGAAAAATAGCAGAAAAATTTCTGGCTAAAAAGGGTAACCAGTCCCAAGCGCAAAGAAAAAATAGGCAGAAGGTTTCTGGCTAAAACGGGGTAACCAGTCCCAAGCGCAAAGAAAAATAGCAGAAAAGGTTTTTGGCTAAAAAGGGTAACCAGTCCCAAGCGCAAAGAAAAATAGCAGAAAAGGTTTCTGGCTAAAACGGGTAACCAGTCCCAGCAATGCAAAAGTAAAAAAGCGCTAAAAATGAAGGAGAGGTATTTTAGAGACCCTCTCTGGAGTACTCCTGTAAAAAAGCCGTACAGGTGGCAGGGAACAAAAAAATAAATAAATAAAAATTAAAAATTAAAAAATTAAAAATATTTACAATTTTTTAAAATATATATATTCTCGCATTGATATCAAAGTGACCTTGGTGTCGGAGATTCGAGCTAGTTCGATCTCCCTGGACCAGGAACTCGGGACATAGCGTGCCATACCTCCTGGTTGGCCAAGGTCACCAAAGTAATCTCAGAGTTTCTTTTTTGCATATCTTCGATAACCTCAAAAGTGTTGACTGTGGACGAACAAAATTGATTTATGTTTAAATTCACCGGCCTACAGTTGTGACTATGGGTAGTAGTAACATGAGTAAATCCCCTGACGGGGCTCCTTTACAGGGGGACGAAAAATATATGGTGCAAAAAGACCCAAAACAGCCTACAATATATGTTGAAATAAAAGATAAAGTATGGTGTGAAAGGACAACCAAAAAATAGAAGAATAGAAAGAAGTAGTTGTTAAACTAGAGACAGTATGAGTGAGATCATGTAGCTGCGTGTGCCCGAGTGAAATTCTGTTGTCGCTGTAGGCGCGCAGAAGTGTGTGTGTATGTGTGTGTGTGTGTGGGTGTGGGTGTGTGTGTGTGGCCATGAGAGAGAGAGAGAGAGAGAAAAGAGGAATAGGAGAAAATAAAAAATAAAAAGGAAACATGACTAGTCTTACATAAAAGGATTCATTTCAGTGAAATGGTTTACTTTGCTACGTGTTAATATACCATTAGTTGTTGTGTTGTGTATGTTTGTGCTTTTCTTTTAGTTTGGAGAGAACTGTTAAAAGTAATTGTTTGTGTTAGCCTGTGCTTTGTCTGTGTTTTAACAAACCAGTTGTGGTTCTGTGTGTTAATGGTGTTTTTGTTGGTCAGGCTTTTAAACTGTAATTCTGACATTAAAACATTAATTTGAGAGAACTTTTGTAGCTCAGAAACAAACAGAAGACAAAACAGAAGTCTTGGTCATCGGTTCTAGAGCAAAGAAAGAGATAAAGTTTTTTTATCCATCAACCAACTGTACTGTATGTGATAGTGAGGAACCTTGGTTTGATCTTAGATGCTGACTTTAGCTTTGACCAGTGCTGAAATCTTATTTAATGCCTTTATCACATAAAAAACAGATTTCTGTAATGCCCTCCTTTCTGGCGTAAAGAAAACCCCTCTTACCACATGCAGCTAGTCCAGAACACTGCACACCTTTAAACAAGAACCAGGAAGAGGGAGCACATTACACCAAGCTTAGAATAACTGCACTGGCTTCCTGTCAGCTCAATTTTAAGATTTTTTTGATAGTTTTTAAGAGTGTTCATGTTCTTGGTTCTTTTATTTCAGTCTTGCTTTTAGCTTTTGTTTAATGCTAATGTTGTACTTGTTATGTCTTACCTTGTTCCAATTTAAACTTTAGGTGTTTTAGAAATTTTAATGCACTTTTTAGCATTAATTTATTTTAATGTATATTTTGGAGGATTGCTCCTCCCCCTGCAAAAGAGTGCAGACGCTTTTTTCCCTGCTCCTGCTGCTTCCTGCTTCATTTGCTTTTTAATCATTTAATTAATCATTTTTAATCATTTAACTTCTTCCACACATCCTGGAATATCAGACTGGTCATCCTTTTTTGTGACTTCCACCCATACAAATCAATATTTTTGACAAGCCAGCGACATGTCCGGAAGAGGAAGAAAAACGAACTCCCACTGTGAACGCTGTCGGATCTACCAACAAGAAATAAAAGAGCTACAAACAAGGATATTTACTTTGGAAACTGAAAATGGACTTCACAAGACCCTTCCAGTAACATCGGGTGGTAAGAAGCCTGCTCTTACCACAAATGAGAAGAATAACAGTGACATAGACCTGAGTGATGTTGTGTCCTTTCCAAAACTTTGTGCGGAGGAACTCTGTGTTAAGCCAAAGCGTAAAGATGACAGAACATCCGAAATAAAGCTCACAAACAGATTTTTACCCCTGACACAATGTGATACTGAAGAACACAGTGAAATTGGACCACAGAGAAGGAGTCATAATGTTGGCAACAAAGCACAGGCAGAAAGAAAATCTGTGCCAAACGTCAAGGTCAGAGATACGCTGCTGCTTGGAGATGGCGCTATCAGTGGAGTCAGCCACAGAAGAATGCAAACTTTATGTTGCCCAAGTTCTACTGTTCCAGTGATTACAGGACTCTTATCTAAAGTCTTGTACCAAGGAGTTAAACGAATAATCATCCATGTAGGTGCTGTCGATATCAGAAAAGAACAGTCCGAACGTTTGAAAAAGGACTTCATGAAGTTATTTGAAGAGATTGACAAAGTAGAGGTTGAAGCATTCATCAGTGGACCTCTTCCTAACATCGATGGGGTGTCACTCAAGTTCAGCCGTCTGTTCCAGCTGAACAATTGGCTCTCCAGAGAGTGTGCTTCTAGAGGACTCCATTACATTGAGAACTTCAATACATTCTGGAAGCGAAAGGACCTATTCATGGGAAGAGGCCCACACCTGAACAGAGGTGGAGCAAGAGAGTTAGTGAAGAACCTCCTCCACGCTCTGGGGCATAGAGGCCAAGGCCCTGAAAAGGCAGTAAGGAAGGACCGAGCCAGTGTCCCAGGAACCACAGCACAACGGCAACAACAACTACCTCCACCACCACCGGTCAAAGACTTGGATCCGGCAGCACCAGCACCACAACCACCTCCATCTAAGGACTCAGCTCCACCAGCATTACAACAACCACCTCCATCTAAGGACTCATCTGCACCAGCACCACAACAACTACCGCCAGCTAAGGACCCAGCTGCAGAACCACAACAACAACCACCAGATTTGGCCCCAGAAATACCACCATCTGACCAGCTGTGGATGCCCCCTGCTACATCTACTCCCAGTGATGACTCACTTTCCTTTTCATCCCCCCCACTTTCACCCATGGCCCTACCTAGCCATTTTGATAGCCTCATTAAGTCAGGAATTAAGATGGCTCCCCTAACACCTGTGAGCCTCACACCA
The DNA here is from genome assembly GCA_023969325.1 of Oryzias curvinotus. NCBI lineage: Eukaryota > Metazoa > Chordata > Actinopteri > Beloniformes > Adrianichthyidae > Oryzias > Oryzias curvinotus. Next base: position 3,349 of record CM043722.1, read on the forward strand.
CACAGGAGCTCTCCTACCCCTCCAGCGCCCCCTCCTTATCCTTCACCCAAAGTCCCTCCAACACGGCCTTCATCCAAACCCCCTCCAACACGCCCCCTCCGTCGTTCACCCAAATCCCGTCCAGCTCCCACTCCTCCCGGTCCATCACCCAAACTACCCTCAACTCGACCTCTCCTGCGCGCCTCTAGAGGTGCTATTCCCCGGAGCTAGGATGAAACGGGCCCCCAGTGTCCTAGGAAAGGTTATGTCAAACTGGGGCCCTGTGATGAACAGCTTCCTTCTGGTGCTATACCTGTAGTTGCACCATGTAGAATGCAAAAAAGGGCAGTTAGACTGTCCAATCAAAGAAATCTAGTTCACATCCCTTGCAAGGAGGTTTTGACCAGTCCCAAGGAAACTAAGCTCAAACTTGCTGCACTCAATGTCAGATCTTTATGCAACAAATCATTTTTAATCAATAATCTTATCTCTTCTTTTAATCTTGATTTTATGTTATTAACTGAAACATGGCTTGACAAAAACACAGGAAACATAGTTCTAGTCGAATCAACTCCCCCCAACTACAAACATGAATCGGAAATACGAGAAAATAAAAAGGGTGGAGGCGTTTCTGCACTGTTTAGAGATAATATTGCAACCCACAGACTATCATTTGGTGTGTTTTCATCATTTGAGTATGTGTCCTTTAAGATTGAGCTAAAACAAACTCCTCCCTTACTTTGCATAGTTATGTACAAACCTCCTCAGCACAGCCAAAGTTTTATTGATGATTTCACTGAAATGCTCTCAGTTGTGTGCACAGACTTTGATGGTCTAGTCATTACAGGTGATTTTAATGTTCATGTTGATAATGTCAATGACAGAAATGCAAAAGAGCTCAATGCTGTCCTTGAAACGTTTGGTCTAATTCAGCATGTGAGTTGCCCCACCCACAGCAGAGGGCACACTCTGGACCTGCTCATCACAAGGGGGGTTATTATTTACAATATCAGTGTGGTTGATGTCGCCCTCTCTGATCATTTCTGTGTATTCTTTGACCTGTCTGTTGCTCCCAAACCACCGCCTGGCCCTGCAGTTGTCCAAAGGAGACAAATAAATGAGAGCACTAGGGCACAGTTTGTAGAAATGATAAACCCTGAAAACGCCTCTGGTGCCAATGTTGATGAAATGCTGAATTCTGTTACTTCTAGCATCTTGAATGTTCTGGATGCCATTGCCCCTATGAAGGTTAAATTGAGAAAACATAGACAGAAAGCTCCCTGGAGTAATGATAATCTAGTCAGGGCACAGAAACAACAGTGCCGCAGAGCCGAGCGAAAGTGGCGCAAGTCAAAACTCCAGGTTCATTATGGAATATATAAGGCGGAATTGTACGCTTACAACCAGATCTTATGCAGAACAAGGGAAAGGTACTTCTCTGAAATAATTGGAAGTTGCAGCAGCAACTCTCGTATCCTGTTCACAACAGTTAACAGATTAACTAACCCTCCAACCCAGCTACCAATAGAACTGGTTTGTACACCTAAATGTAATGAGTTTGCTGTATTTTTCAATGACAAGGTTCAGGGCATTAAAAAAGCCATCAACTCCACAACACATATAACTATCCAACGGCCACCTACTCACTCTAAGCTGACTCACTTTGTACCTGTCACTGACCAAACTGTCCAAGAGACCATCACCCGTCTGAGCTCGTCTACATGCTGCCTTGATGTGTTACCCACTAGATTTCTAAAGTCTGTCCTGAACAGTGTGTTGCCACCAATTACTCAAATAGTTAACATGTCTCTTCAATCTGGAATATTTCCAGAGGCCTTAAAAACTGCAGTCATTAAACCCCTCCTGAAGAAGAGCGGTCTTGATCCCACTGTACTGAATAATTACAGACCTATCTCTAATCTGCCATTTTTAGGAAAAGTCCTTGAAAAAGTTGTCTACCAACAGCTCACTGACTTTCTCTTATTAAACAATTCATTTGATGTTTTCCAGTCAGGTTTTAGACCCCATCATAGCACAGAAACTGCCCTTATCAAGGTAACCAATGACATCCGCCTGAACACTGATGATGGAAAAGTATCTGTCTTAATCCTGCTAGACCTGAGCGCTGCCTTTGATACTGTTGATCATGGGATCCTTTTGCACAGACTCCAAGACTGGGTTGGCATCTCTGGATCTGCCCTAAGTTGGTTCAAGTCTTATCTAGAAGACAGGAAATACTTTGTTGAAATTGGTAGTTGTGTCTCAGACTACATGGGCTTGAATTGTGGTGTGCCCCAGGGATCGATCCTGGGACCCCTTCTGTTCAACCTCTACATGCTGCCACTAGGGCAGTTAATACGCAGTAATAACATTTCTTATCACAACTATGCAGATGATACTCAGATCTATGTGTCACTGACAACAGGTGAATATGGGCCAGTGGATTCACTCAACCACTGCCTCCAACAGATCAGCGCGTGGATGCAGAACAACTTTCTCCAGCTAAACTCAGACAAGACCGAAGTTATTGTTTTTGGCCCACAGAAACAAAGAGAAAGTGTCAGCAGCTACCTTCATTCTTTGTCTCTTAAACCCTCAAATCAAGTCAGAAATCTAGGGGTAATCATGGACTCTGACCTGAACTTTAACAGCCATATCAAGTCAGTAACATCAGCGGCATTTTACCATCTGAAAAACATTGCCAAAATCAAAAACATAATGTCAAAGCGAGACCTGGAGATACTTATTCATGCATTTGTCTCCAGTAGGTTAGACTACTGTAACGGCCTGCTCACCGGCCTCTCCAAACGAGCTGTAAAACAGCTTCAGTGCATCCAGAATGCTGCTGCTCGAGTCCTGACCAAAACCAGGAAGTATGATCACATTAGTCCTGTGCTCAGGTCTTTGCACTGGCTCCCTGTACCTCAAAGAATAGACTTCAAAGCAGCTCTGCTTGTGTACAAGTCTCTCCATGGCCATGCACCAAAGTACATCTCTGACATGTTAGTGCCATATGAACCATCTCGTACTCTGAGGACCTCAGGGACCGGCCTCCTGTTGATTCCCAGAGTCAGAACTAAACAAGGGGAATCAGCGTTTCAATATTCTGCAGCTAAAATCTGGAACAGCCTCCCTGAAGCCATAAGACAGGCCTCTTCTGTGTTCATGTTCAAATCTAGACTTAAAACATTTCTGTTTAGTCATGTATATAATTGAAAAGTCCTATCTGCACTTTTCTTTCCTTCCTTTCTTTTTAAATCCTTTTTTTTTTTTTCTTTTCTTTTAAAGTAAATTTTATGTTGATTATTTCTATGATGTATTGTGATTTTAATGCATTTTTCTGTTTTGTGAAGCACCTTGAATTACTTTGTGTACGAATTGTGCTATACAAATAAACTTGCCTTGCCTTGCCTTGCCTTGCCTTTCATATATAAGCTGTTTTTTTTTTAAATATTTTAGCTCTTTTACTTACTACTTCTCTTCTTTAAGCTTTTTTATATTAATTTCTCTTTTATTTTTGTTTGTTTTTGTGTATGTAATTAGGTGCTACAGAAATAAAATTAATTTTAATTAATGCAAAAATACAGAGCCATGTTACACCCCCTTACATTTTACTCCAAAAAGTTTGATCCTGTCGCCCAATCTCTACCACCATGTGTACAGGCAGTTTGTGCTGCATCAATGGCCATAACCTCCTCGGCAGATGTAATATTAATTCATCCTTTACAACTTTTAGTCCCTCATGCCATTGATGTTTTATTTCTACAAAGCAAAATGAAGCTGAAATTACAGCGTTAACCAGAGCATGTGAATTAGCCAAAGGAAAAGACCTTACAGTGTACACAGACAGCCAGTACGCTTTTTCCACAGTTTTTTTTAATTTATTTTTTTGCCAAACAATGGGAACGCAGAGGAATGAAAACTTCCACAGGCAAACCCGTCACCCACGCACAACTTTTACTTAACCTCTTCCAAGCCATAAAGGCCCCATCAAGTTTAGCAGTTTGTAAATGTGCCGCACACACTGCAAACACAGACACAATCTCCATAGGGAACAGGCTTGCTGATAAAATTGCAAAACAAACTGCAGCAGGACACCACCACACAGGAACATACTTTGCAGAAACAGAAAACACACAACTCATAGACCCTAGCATCTTGCATGACATGCAAAGCTCAGCTCCACTGCAGGAAAAGAAATTGTGGTTGTCTAAAGGAGCAGAAATAACTGAAAAGAAAAGGTAAACCTATACTCCCGAAATCATTGTTCAAAGCAGCGGCAGTTGCAACACATGGGCCATGCCATGTGTCGACAAGAGGAATGACAGTGCTCATTCAAAGTCACTTTACAGCATTTGGCCTACAAACTTACTTAAAAAGGTTTTGTACAACATGTCCTACCTGTATACGGCATAACCCACAGGGTAACATGCGACCAAAACGGGGAGCTTTTCCTAAGCCATCCTACCCTTTCCAGGTATTACACATGGATTTCATTGAACTAACGGCAAGTGGCCCCTATAAGTACTACCTTGTGCTATTAGACGCATTCTCAAAGTAGGTTGAAATAATCCCTACCAAAATAGCAGACGCAATCTCAGTAGCAAAAAGTATCTGCAAAACCATCATTCCCAATTATGGAATACCAGAAATTATACATAGTGATAATGGAGCCCATTTTGTTAACACCATCATCCAAAACATGGCCGCCAGCCTAAAAATGACGTTGAAAAATCACTGTGCATACCACCCACAAAGTGCAGGACTTGTGGAACGCACAAATGGAACAGTAAAAAACAGACTCAAAAAATGCATGGAAACCACAGGAAGACCATGGCCAGAGTGTTTAGATCTAGTAAAACTATACATGAGAATCAAACCTACATCAGATGGTCTAACACCCTTTGAAATAGTCTATGGAAGGCCCTATAGGTTACCTTTAGTAGCCACAGACTTACAAAAAGCAAATGAAGAACAAACAATAGCAGATTTTATCATAAGAATGATAAACCAGAAGGAGGTGGCCAATGCAAATTTACTGCCATCTAACTCTTTATCTCCACAGGAAAGCACACCAGTGAAACCAGGCGACTGGGTGTTCATCAAGGTCCTAAAAAGGAAGAACTGGGCCAGCCCACGATGGGAGGGACCATACCAAGTCCTCCTAACAACACCCACGGCAGTAAAAATAGCTGAACGCCCCAGCTGGATACATCTCAGTCACTGTAAGTTGCAGCGTGCACCAGAGGCCTAAAGGAGGCTGTTGTGGTGAAGTTTGACTACAAAGGGGTTCCGTCTTTTAGTGGCGGTTCGTCTCAATCGTCAGTGAAGAAACCAGCCGAACCCAACATCCATTAGAACTTGGATCTTTGAAGTGACTCTGCAACCTAGCAGCATGGAAGGCCCACTGCCGGGAGACCGCAGCAGGTCTCCTCCCAGGCAATATCACCAAAAGACAAGATTGCCTGTATGAACTTAGCACACACCCTGGCTACAACCGAACTAACAGGATGACATTCAACTTGAGCAAAAGGAATTACTATGAGCGGTTTTGGGTTCCTCCCAATCACACCTGTGGACCGTGTGGCCCAATGAGAGACCTGTTGCCTCTACCACAAGACCCCATTAAGCTCCTGGAGGTAATATCTTTGTTCAATCTAACTACTCAGCTTGTATGCAGAATACCAACATGATCAGAGGAAGCTGTGGATTATTCCTGATCAGAACTGTCCCTACACCCCACCCCGCACGACGGAAACGTGCTGCACCGGAGTTCCACATGAACACCCTACAAATGACTACCAATACTGGAGTCCCATGGGAGTTCTGCATCTGGGGTGGAGGAGTAAAATTCGGACAATCACTCTTTCCATGGATCGGAGTGGCAGAAGTAAGAGACCACATCGAGATCAACAGGAGGTGTGTGCAAAATGGTTGGAGACACCTGCTGCACTTTCATCCCGGACCGCACCAGTGATGGACAGGACATTTCTACCGCACTGCACGACTTAACAGAGCTGCAAGCCAACGTTTAGTCTGCGACTCCTGGTGCCAGTCCCACCAGTGACATCTGGTCTTGGCTTACATCAGGCCCATGGTGGCACCTCTTGCTGAAATTATTGACCCCTATACTCATCGTTTTGTGCCTGTTTTGTCGTTTTATAACACGCGCTCTGCCTTGTGTCATGTCCATGATCACACAGGCCACTACGCAGACTTTCATTCGTTACCAGCTTGTCCAACAAGCTGAAGAGGACCCCTCCCCACGTGAATGCTCCTACTCCAGAGGCATCATATGAATCTCTCACTAATAGTGCAAAAGCAAGTGGTGAAATAATGTTGTGATGCCCTGTTCTTATGATTAAAAACCATGTTTCACGTTTGTACCTTCCATTTATCTGTGTTTACTTATGACGTGTTTGAAATGATAAAAAGGGAGGGATGTTAGGGTTATGTAATTATCATTTGCTTACACGCTATTATCACCATGATATGTTTGTTTCATTTCTATCTTTTAGTAAGACAACTAGGGTTGTGCCGATGGACGATATCATTGTCCATCACCATTGTTATGGTAATTGCCCCGTTTCCATTGTTATGGTAATTGCCACAGGCAAATGGCAACCTGGAGCAGGCAACAAGGAAAGCTGCAACAGCTAAATACCTCCAACGGGTAAGGCAAGTCCTGAAAAGCCAGCTCAATGGCAAGAACAAGACCCGGGCAATAAACAGCTATGCACTGCCAGTTATCAGATATCCTGCAGGAATAATAAGATGGCCAAAGGAAGAGGTACAGACCACGGATGTTAAGACACGGAAGCTCCTCACCATGCATGGAGGGTTCCATCCCAAATCCAGCACCCTGAGACTGTATGCTAGCCGCAAGGAAGGAGGCCGAGGACTAGTGAGCGTAGAAGCCACTATCCAGGATGAAACATCCAAGATGCATGAGTACATCAAGCTCAAGGCCCCAACTGACAGTGTGCTCAGTGAATGTCTCAGGCAATGGAGAGCAGAGGATAAAGTGCTGGAGGACAGATCCTCATGGGAGGACAAACCCCTGCATGGGATGTACCACCGGACCATAACTGAAGTGGCTGATATCAAGAAGTCCTACCAATGGCTAGAAAGGGCTGGCCTACAAGACAGCACTGAAGCGCTCATCCTGGCAGCTCAGGAACAAACCCTGAGCACCAGAGCAATAGAGGCTCAGATCTACCACACCAGACAAGACCCAAGGTGTGGGCTGTGCAAAGAGGCGCCTGAAACAATCCAGCACATAACTGCAGGATGTAAGATGCTGGCAGGTAAAGCATACATGGAGCGCCACAATCAAGTGGCTGGAATCATATACATGTGTGCAGAATATGGACTGGAAACCCCAAGGTCAAAATGGGAAACACCTCCGAAGGTGGTAGAGAATGAGAGGGCAAAGATCCTGTGGGACTTCCAGATTCAGACTGATAGGATGGTAATGGCGAACCAACCAGACATCGTAGTGGTGGATAAAGAACAGAGGAAAGCCGTTGTGGTGGATGTGGCAGTGCCAAGCGATGGGAACATCAGGAAGAAGGAACATGAGAAACTGGAGAAATACCAGGGACTCAGAGAAGAACTGGAGAAAGCCTGGAAAGTGAAGGTGACGGTGGTGCCTGTGGTAATTGGAGCACTCGGGGCAGTAACCCCGAGCTGGAGGAGTGGCACAGATACCTGGAAAGACCTCAGACCTCTCAGTCCAGAAAAGCGCAGTGCTAGGAACAGCTAAGATACTGCGCAGGACCCTCAAGCTCCCAGGCTTCTGGTAGAGGACCCAAGCTTGGAGGAGAAACCACCCGCGGAGGGTGAGAGGGGCGTTTATATATATATATATATATATATATATATATATATATATATATATATATATATATATATATATATATATATATATATATATATATATATATATATATGCTGAAATAAAACCCAGGAGTTAGCAAAATGAGTAAGTGTAAAAAAAAATGTCTTTGGAATCTTTGCTGAGGGGAAAAGGCCAAGCCAGGACACAGAAGAGGAGCCTTCCACTTTCAAAAAAAGAAAGCTACATTTAATAGACAGTACTTCTTTTTTTTTTTTGCACCATGAGTGTGGGAAAGGCAGAGGATGATGACACCAGTGCGATGTCAACTGTTAAGCGTGTCAAAATAAAAGCACAGGGTTCGTCTTGTTACGTATTTGATCCTACATCATCCTAGAATTGCTACAATAATCAATCTGCCTATATTTGAAAGACCGGCCCGTGAAAGTTTGTGTGATGTCATACCGGTCCATGGCATGAAAAAGGTTGGGGACCACTGTTCTAGTGGAATGTTATTGGCCAGTGCCCCTAATGTTTACATACATTTAAGTATTGTTTTTAACTGTGAAATGACCGAAAGGTTACTAATCACTTTGTTACTAAGCACTTTTCTTTATTCTGAATGTATGGTATTTTGTTTACTATTTGTACTGTCATGACAGCGATGGTGCTGTCAGTTTACCTTGTTGTTGCATCTTCAAAAGTGCAGGATAAAATGTGAAAAAAGTAAGTCTGGAGCCCTGAACAGATTTACCATAAAAAAAGAAAAAAACAAAGAAAAACAATAGATTTACCCTACTGATTCATGTGAGTGATCAGTTTGGTGTAACACAGATGGTATGGTGCCAGGTTTTAAGCGAACAGTCTGGCCAGTCTCAAAATCTGTTTCCACAAATGTTTTGAATAGCCAGACTGTATTGCTAGTTGGTACCACAGTGATCCATCTGGGTTAGCTCTTTTATAGCTAAAGCCCACTTTTTTCTTAAGTCTGAATTCATTGGAAACCTGCAAGAAAAGTTCAGTACCTATGTCAGAAATTTATATATCTATATAACTATAAAAGCCTAGTCCTAGTATACTGTATACAGGTTTAACAAAATAAAGTTTACATTTATGTCAACAGCAAATTATACATACATCATGCAGCATGTTGATATGGTCCTGCAGCATCATGCATGTCAACATGTGTACTATTAATGAAGCCCCAGCAGCATTAAAATAAAAGAATTATAGTACCTACCTGTGAAATGTTATGCCTTCCTCCTTTGTGGACTCATTTATCCGATTTTGACAGTTGAATCCAATGACTGAAATGATGACAATGACAATGAACTGGAATTTTGCAAAAAAAAAAAAAAAAACGTGTTCACATGCATGCACTGCAGCAGTAACTTGACCTCACCAAGATGGCGGTAGTCTCCTCCCATGAGGAATCACGTGATGTCTCCTCTAGCGATATAACTCATTGGTCAAAATGCTTCATGCGGAAGTAGATACATAATGCGCATGCGTTACTCCAAATGTATTTCCGGTAGGGATCGGGTAACAAGGCGTCTGCAATGTCTATTAATGCTATCGTCTAAATTATTTCAGACTGCCCAGAGTTACTCCCGACTAGTAAGGAATTTCCTGAGAGGACGATGGTGGATAACAGGTATGCCACGGCTCTAGTCATCGGTTCGGTACTGAGCCTGCTGGCCGCTGTCTACCTTTCCGCGGCTATGGGAACCCAGCACTGGTTCCAGTACAGCAGCCCCCCCGCCAACCGGACCACCAATGTGTCTCGGCTCAGAGAGGACTTTCTGAGGAGCGGCTTCAATGAGAAAAACCACACGGACATCATGTTCCACCTGAACGGCTCTCTGGGGTTGTGGTGGAGATGCATCCAGGTGCCTCGAGAGTCAGGTGAGGCTCCATGATGAACCCAGGTCTCTGCAGTCAACACTTACTAGCTTATATAACACTGCACACGCAAGCATGTATCATTAGAATAACTTTTGAGTTTTTATTTAAATTTTGGAATTTTAAAATTATTAAAACAGGGCAATATGAGAAGAAAATATGTTAAAGTATATGATTAAAATAGTCCCAGTTTTTCGTACAAAATCAGCCCTCTAATTAACTCTAATTAGGGTTTCAATGTCCTTGGCTTTTAAAATGATTGGGACATACATTAGTGTTAGTAATATTTTTTCTAGTTCTGTGTTTTAGAATTTTCTGTTTGTAACTTTTATCAAAGATATTTTAATTTTGTAAAGCACTTTGTGTAACTTTTTAATAAAATGTTCTTTTAAGGCGTTTCATGGCTGCCATAAAGTGAAAGGGCGTAAAGACAACTGAGCGGGCGTATTCAGGAACTGAGTGAACCTTACAACGGCGCAATTCTAATGGAGCGACCCGCATTTTACAACTCCACGCCTGCAATCTTGACTGAGCCGTGATCCTGTGCGGTCAATTCCCCTTTGCTCGCTCACATGGGTTTTGCACTCAGTGTTAAGGGGGCGTTTTTGTCACTTGGGGGCGGAAAACCTTTCTGGTTGATTTGATTGGCTGAAATTTGCTGTTCAAATCCAGCGAGGCAGCGGGATCAACTTTCTTTTAGAGCACATGAGTCAAACTCAAGGTCCGGGGGCCAAATGTGGCCCGCCATGTCATTTTATGAGGCCCGCGAGAGCATAAAAGTTTTTAATTTCTTAAAATTAAATTTATCTTTAGTTGATTACATATTTACGATGGAGTATTCGGGCCACCAAAAAAAAAGTTTAAAAAAAGTAAAATTACGAGATTTTATCTCGTAAATGTATGAGATAAAAACGTGTAAATTTACACGTTTTTATTTCATTGTAACGTGTAAATTTACACGTTTTTATCTCATAAATTTACGACTTAAAATATCATAGATTTACGAGAAAAAAGTCGTAGATTAACAAGTAGAAAAAACCGGAGTTGTCTGTTTATCGGAGCCTAACTTGAAGATTAAATACGTGGAGCCTTTTGTGAAGCTTTATTTCCGGATCATTATAGGTTTAAAAAACAAAGAGATTCTGAACCTTTTGATGACTCAAAATCAGATTTTTGTCAGTGGAACCGTCTTTCCGGGGTTCAGTGTCGGTAAAGCGGAGTTTAATGCGTAAAATAAGGAGCTCAGAGACACGTTTGGGTGCAGAGAACCGCTGCAGCCTTTATTCTCCTTTTCATTCACACCCTGAAGTTCAACTGTCTCATTACGTCATGAATCTGTCATCAGAACACCAATGCGGAAGTAAACAGTGTTACATACGCCCCCTCCTGCAGATGAAATGTCCCGTTTCAGTATGCAGAGATCCTGCAAACCAGTGCTCCCCAACCACCGGGTCGCGGAAAATTTTGGCACCGGGACTCACAGAAAGAAAAAATAATTTCCATTTTATTGGTTTTTTTTTTTTTAGAAAAAAACCTTTTATTTTGAAAAGTGACCGGATTCTCTCTGTTACATCTGTCACTCTTAACGCACGTCAAAGTCGCGACACCAAACATCAGGTGATACACCCCGCTAAAATGAAACCCAAACAACCAAAATGAGCAAAAAAACAAACTTCTTTAGAAAGTAGCTTTGACAAGGGGAAAATTATAATTATTATTGTTATTATCATTACTAAAGAGAAAATACCACCCCCGGTCCACGGTAAATGTGTCTTGCGTTGCACCTCAAACCCCCACCGGTCTGCGGTAAACGTGCCTTGCGTTGTACCGGTCCACGGCGACAAAAAGGTTGAGGACCACTGCTGCAAACCACCCATCAAGTAATAAAACTTTAATAAATTGTGAATCAAACAAATGAACTTCCAGACATTTGGAACGTTATCAATAAACATTCAGCTCGCCTGTTCAACTACGTTTAGTCGGTCTGCTCTGCTGCTGCACGGCGTTCACCTGCTGCTCTGAGAGCTCACTTCCACTTTAATCATAAATTTACGACTTAAAAGTTTTTATCTCCTAAATTTACGACTTTTTATCTCCTAAATTTACGAGATAAAGTCTTGTAATTTTACTTTGTTTTTATTTTATTTTTTTAGGTTGCCCTAATACTCTGTCGTAAATATTATTTATGTGTAGCTGCTGTAATTATTTAATGTTTGTAGGTCTTATGTGTGCAGACAAAATGTTACACGTGTAATACATGTTCTTTCTAGCACAGTTTTATGCTATTTTTCTTTATTCACTTGGACAGTTTGATCCTTCATTAATGGAGTTATGTGGGTTTTAATAAGTGGACAAAATGTAAAAGGATTTATGCTAGAGTAACAAGCAAACATGTTTTCTATGCAACTGTAACTGTCATTTTAAAATGTTATAATAAATAACAAATGAGTTATTTAACATTAAGGAGTAGTTACAGTTATTTTTCATTACATTTAGTTACATGTATAAATTATATCTGGCCCTTTCAGGACAGCCCCTATGCTGATGTGGCCCTCAGTGAAAATGAATTTGACACCCCTGTTTTAGAGGCTTTAATAGAAAAGAAACGGTGGCTGTAACGTGAATTAAAACGGTAACGAATGCAGTGATTTTTCACATGAGAAAAACGTACAGCACAAAAAAACCCGCTGCACTTTCTTACTTTGGTCTTGGGTCATTGGTTAACGTCTTAATTCACGTTACATCCGCCGTGTGTTTTTTTTTTTTTTTTATTAAAGCCTCTAACACAAACAAGGTGGGCGAACAAGTTTTGACACAAAAAGCTGAAATTTCTAAATGTGATAGTCAAAGAGCCACACCACGCAATGAGCTGCCAGACACACACCCACAAACACGCAATTAAAGCCATAGTATTTCCCATAACACACTCCTCTCCTTACAATACAACAGTACTGGATTAAACGGTGCAGTTTCAGTTTTTCTGTATTTAATGTTAGCACATACTGGTAAAACATGCATGCTGGTGTGTGTTTTAAAAAGGCAGCTAGCGCAAAACTGAGCGATGAAACGCCAAATTCTTTATAAATAAAGTTTGATATGATTTTAAGAGGGCAACATTCAGGAATTCAGCTTTATACTGCAAATGAGGAAAGCATTGCTTTACAGATTTTAGGAAGGCAATTTAATGTAAAGTTTTGAATGAATTTTTTTTTTTCACTGATGGAATCTCTGAGGCCGCCTACAAAAATAGATTTGAAATATTTTACAAGTTTTTGTACTTCTTTAGTTAAACTGCTGTGGTTGGAATTGGATTTGATTTTTCTCTTTTTGACCCTAGATCACACCTTTGAAACAAAGTGTGAGCCCTTCAGCTTAAACCAGCAGTTCATGCCAAAGTACAAAAACCTTAACGCCAATGCTGAGGAGGACCTGCTGAGAACATGTAAGTCTTCTTCAGGTGACTGCACACGGTTACAGCACATGCAAGTTAGGTTGAATGTTTGTCTTAACAAATATTTTGCACTATACAATCCCCTTCAACCAGCTAGTACTATACCTGGGAAACATTTCAGAAACGGTTATAGTTAAAGATCAGTATTTGGTGAAAATATTGCTAGTTGCAGCAAGAAAGGCAATAACCAGAAGATGGCTTAAGCCAGAACCACCAACGATTACAGACTGGACGGAAATAGTGGAGGAGATCTACATTATGGAAAAGATGACCTTTGCTTTAAGACTGAGAGAAGGAAAGTTCAAGAAAAAATGGGACAGATGGACTGTATATAAAAACCTTTTGGTCATTGCATAATCTTTTTGTTCATATTTCTGGAACGGCTGCTGTTATGTCTTTTTTATTTTTTTTTACTTATTTATTCATTTAATTTTGTTGTTGTTGTTTGTTTGTTTGTTTGTTTGTTTGTTGTTTACTCTGTTCAATTTCATGTACATTTGTGTTATACCTTATTAAAAAATAAAATAAAATTTAAGTTAAAAAAAAAAGTTAGGTTGAATGTTGTTGTTTAGGTTTTTGGAATTATTTAAACTAGACACTGAAAATATAAATGGCCTGAGGAATTATACATTATAAGGTAAAATGAACCTTGTAAACAAATCTTTCAAATCTGTGAATCTCAATTGGCTCTTTCTCTAGCTTTTGATTGCTTTTCTTTTCTTTTGATGATTGCCATGTTCTACTGACTGCAAAACACAGAAGTGTAAACTGGATCTTGCTGCAGATATATTTGAATTTTGGGTTTTCTGTATGTGAGCAGACCTGTGGAGGTGTCAGTTTCTCCTTCCCTTGGTCTCACTGGCTCTGGTCCTCCTTGGTGGCCTTGTAGGGGTCTGTGTCTGCCTCTGCCGTAGCTTCACTCCAACCTTGGTTGTGGGCGTGCTACATTTTCTGGCAGGTGAGTAAAATGCATCCCTAAATCAAATTTGTATTTTACAGGCCACAGAAAATGCTTACAGTCCTTCTTGGGTAATAAAAATATATACGCTACATAGATTTTTATTAAAGTTGTGGATCATTACTTAAGTGGCGATTCGAATCATTAATCAAGATCAACAGATCACAGATCAAATCACGACTCTGACATTTTCTGCATCATAAGGCGGGCCACTGTAGTATGAAGTGCTGTCTAAACTAGGGGTCTATTTCTGTACTTAACCTGTATCCAAAGAGTACCGTATTATAAGGTGCAAAAAAGGTAAGGAAGCAAAATGGTGAGTTTGCTTGAGCTTTATTCCACTATTCCATAATCCACTTCTTTTTAATTGATCTTCTCCAACAAATCCATCAAAGTTCTTATCTTCTGTGTCTGATTAAATAACTGCGCACTTCCTGAATCAAACATGCAGATTCCCTGTCGTTGTTGTCAGACAGGGCTCCAGACTGCGACCAATTGGTCGCATTTTGCGACCAAAATTTGAGAGTGTGCGACTGAATTTTACATCCAGTCGCACATGCGCGACCAGTAAATTTGCCCCCCCCCCCCCTTCGTATTTTTTATACATTAAACGTGGAAGGGGCACGGCAATGATCAATCAAATAATCAATGTGACGCGAGCGCACACGCACGCAGGCAGACACACACACTCGCGCACATACTCATGAAACGCGAGCACACACTTGCGTGATGCCCGTCTGTGAGGCGGCCACTGCGTGTGAGAAGAATAGGGAAAGCCACTGTGAGTGGCTAAAATGCGTGGAGGGGGAGGGGCCTAGAGACAATCGAGCGCGCGTTAACATCTGTGGGAAGGAAACGGAGACAAATATCATCACAACCTGATATGTGCGTCTGAGCTATGAGTAAGTGAACTATTGATTCATTCTTCCAACCTGCGGCTAGTGTACCAGTGACAGAACTACAGCAGGGGTCTCAAACTTGCGGCCCGCGGGCTATTTGCAGCCCCCAAGATGATATTTTGCAGCCCCCGCCTTAATGTGGAAGTTTAATGTTACTGCAGCCCGCCAGTTTTAATGAATGACACTTTTTCATTGTCGTGCACGGAGCTGACCAACCAATCACAGTGGGGTTAGTCAGTGGTCCCCAACCACCGGGCCGCGGACCGATACCGGGCCGCGGGACACTTGGCACCGGGCCGCGGAGCAGTTCCAGGCCGCGGGAAATTTTTGCACCGGGACGCACAGAAAGAAAAAATAATTTCCATTTTATTGTTTTTTTTTCCGACAAAAACGTTTTATTTTGAAAAGTGACCGGATTCACTTTGTTACATCTGTCACACTTAACGCACGTCAAAGTCGCGACACCAAACATCAGGTGATAAACCCCACTAAAATTAAACCCAAACAACCAAAATGAGCAAAAAACAAGCTTCTTTAGAAAGTTGCTTTGACAAGGGAAAAATTATAATCATTATTGTTATTATCATTACTAAAGAGAAAATACCATCCCCGGTCCACGGTATACGTGTCTAGCGTTGCACCCCACCCCACCCCCCCACCCCCCGGTCCGCGGTAAACGTGCCTTGCGTTGTACCGGTCCACGGTGACAAAAAGGTTGGGGACCACTGGGGTAAATGACTCTTAGGGGCGGGACAATGACAGGGCTTGAAAGCAGGACACCTGACAGCCCCCAGGAGTTCCTTACTTTCCTTTTTAGAACGTATCTATTCGCTCGTAATTTTCTAAATACTTCTATTTATTTATCTATTTATCTATTCTTTTATAAATATTTCTCTGGGTCACACAGAACCGGAGGAAGGTTAAGTTGGAGTTGTCCTTAACATTAAATTTAGTTTTAATATTCCTCTCCCCCTTAGTGTGATCTGTGTTATAATATATTTTATGATTATTCTAATGTTTTGTAATGTATGTAGCCTTTTTTTTTAATGAATTGGTATTTTAAATTATTTTAATTGATCACTCAACTACAAAAACCATCAGGACACATGTCCCATAATGCATTGTTTTGTAGTCTGTAGGGCAGCTTTCAGTCAGTTCAGTTTCCAGCTGTGTCCGGGTAGGTTTGCCCCTTGCTCCCAACCCTTTCTCGCGATATTTTTGTGATGATTGACAGTTGATGTTGGAGCAAAAACAAAAATATATGTCTCACACCAGGTGATCTGTGCAGCGTTGAGTTCACCTGGGTGATCTCAAACACGCTTATTGTGCATCTTGGCTGCACATATTTGGTGTCACGAAGATGAATTTCCATCCGTTTTCTTTACTATTTGTACTGTCATGACAGTGATGGTGCTGTCAGTTTACCTGTTGTTGCATCTTCAAAAGTGCAGAATAAAATGTGACACTGAATTTGAAACAGCAAATTGTCATTTCTGCATCTATTATTAAAGTATTTATTAGTTATACAGTGGAAATTAGTAGATTTGGTTAGCATGTTGGTTTACGGTATGCGCCCCTAAATTTTCTGGTTGTGCCCCTAAAATTTTCAGTTAGGGGCCACTGTGCTCCTAGTGAAAAATGTTAGTCTGGAGCCCTGTCAGACCTAGACTTGTTGCCAGGCGGCTGTTCAGAAATGATTTGCCTTCAGCAAAAGCTCAAACAACAGTTGCAGCAGATAATTTAGCCCAGGCATCTACAATCCATTCACATCTGTAGACGCCGTTTCCCAGTCTTAGTAAAAGTGTGTGCGCCATCTGTCATCCATCGCTAACACGAACAAAGACTTGGACTCCTGTGGCACTGGGAACCTTTCCTTTAAGGCCTGAAGGGGACCTGGCAGAGTGGGATCAAACACTAACTCAGCAGGTCTGAATCCAAGTCAAACACACTAGAAAAACATCTGCGTAACGTCTGGATCTCTGCATAGAGCGCTCCCACGGAGCCATGCTCCATGCGGGGAGCGCGGACTTACTGGAGCGCTCAAAATCAGAAGCGTGCTCCATCATAGTTGTTGCCTGTGCAGGGGAAAAAACAGTCAATTTCAGCATATGACTTAGTAACATGATCATCTTCGGAAGAAACAGACGAAAGGAATGCTGTCAGACAAATCATCCTCGTATTTCCGGGACTGCGCGCGTGCGTAATGCCACAGGTCGGGAACAGCTTGTGCTCTGAGATGCTGTGTAAACTGTTTACTGTAGTAAACTCTTTATGTTTAGGTTGCACTAAGGTGGGTTTCTGCAGTACTTCGAGATGTGGCGCACATTTGCCTCCAAACACATCGTTCCCCAGGAGCATAGCTACCCATGTTATTATTAAGGTGGTACAAACTGCTATGGGGGAAAATTCCAGATATTAATTTGGATTTCAGGTTTACTAGGTGCACGGCTGATTTAAAAAAAAAAATAGAATAAATAAAAGGTTTTTAAATGTGCCTTATAGTGCGTACAATATGGTATTTAATATATTATGTTTGAATGGTTGCTAGTGGCTGGATGGCTCAGTTGGCTGCGTGTAGGACTGACACATGGGAAACCAGGGGGGCGATGAGCTGAATCCAGTGGGGGTCCTTGGGCAAGACTCTTCAAGCTACAACTTAACTATGGAGCCACAAGGGGGCCCAAGTCTGGGTCCCTCTGTGCCATACCCCAGCCCGGATAAAATACAGGGTTGTGTCAAGAAGGGTATCTGGTTTTAAAAAATCTCAGCCAAACAACCTGTGTGAATCATGGAAAGCTGATCCACCGTGACGATTCCTGAGGGAATAGGCCAAAAGTTGAACAATATGTTTGAATGGTGGCTTTTAATTGGATGTATGAAAATTAAAATATGTATTTAAACACCATCACAAAGGTTTAGAAAGAAATGCTAAGAAATCATCATTTATTAGCAACAGCATATTGTAGCATCCCTTTCCCACACTGAGGCACGGAGATTAAATATCTTCTAAGGTTCTTTATTCTGCTTACTGCACGCCGTAACCAATGCTGTACAACTTATTCAGCAACTCCAGAATCCCCCCCAGTTTTTATTCCCTTACTCCCGCAACAGCTCTCCTACTTCCCTTATTCGGCCCATGGCTGAACCCCATTCATCCAAACTCCTCAAAAACAGGCTGAGCGACACAACTGAGGCCCAATCAGCATCTCTGCTTGATGCGTTCAATGAACTCCGGAACTTATAACGCGACCCAACAACCACCCAGTCCAACTCAGTCCGCTACAATAACAATGTTGTTGAAAATAATCCACAGATTTATTGTACGTTAACAGTGTTGAAATTACATGAAAGCACACATTCACTTGTATTTTTAGTTTCAAACATATTGTATGGCTCTCATGAAATTACATTTAAAAATATGTGGTGTTTATGGCTTTCTCAGCCAAAAAGGTTCCCGACCCCTGATCTAGCAGCTTCTCTGCCATGCTTACAGTCAGAATTGTTAATTGATTAAAAAGATTTTTGCAACATTTGTAATAAAACATCCTTTTTTCTTTATTTCCCATTGACTACTATATTTAAACCGAAATCGGTTGTTCAGAACTTATTTCAGTATAATTTTATTTTCGTCTCATGTTTTCATCTTTGAATAACACTAGTTTTACTTTTCAAATGAGAGCTTTCACTGACACTTTATTTACTTCCAGTGACAGGAGCACATTCGGTTTGTTTAATTTATAGACCTTAACTCTAACACCATTCTGCATTTTAGAGTGATAATTCAATTGTCTAAAGTGTATTTTTTATTACACTCTACTACATTTGTGAAGGTCGCACATAAATGACCTTGCACTTCGCAAATATTCATACTTACTTTTTTGGAATATCTGAGTATTCTGATCCTTGTTGCAGACCTACTTTTTAATGTGTTTTCTTATATAAATGTATATACATATATTTATGTTAAAGTCCCTTTAACTGTCTCACACACCTAGATGTGTGAAGTTAGTTCTCCGCTTCTGATCCATCCCCTGGGGGAGCGGTGAGCTGCAGACACAGCCACGCTCCGGAAACATTTGGTGGTTTAATTGCTCAATCCAACTCTTTCATGCTGAGTGTCAAGCACAGGGTCCCATTGGGTCTCATTTTTAGTGTTTTTGGTATGACTCTGCAGTGGATTTGAACCGTCTGGTCACTTGGCGTACACTCTACCACAGGGCCACTGAGCTGGTTTTATTGTTTCAAGACTATCACAAGTCTGACTTTTTGAGATATTTTCTGCAAAGTCTAAATGTCAGTAAACATGATTAGGGTTTACTCTGGGTTTTGCTTTCCATGTGTTGAACTTCAATAAATCATTTATCATCTACTCCAGTGTTTTTCAACCAGTGTGCCGCGGCACACTAGTGTGCCGTGGGAGATGGTCAAGTGTGCCGTGGGGAATTGCCCTCATTAACTGATATAAAAACATTTTCCATCTCCAGGATTTCAGCTCTCTGTTCATCCAAAAAGGCCCTGATAAAACACTGAGGAGTTAGGAATATAAAAGATCGTAAAATACTTTTTCTTTGCGTTTATTTTATTTTATTAAAGACATTTTGATAAGAATGACGTACCGCGATTCAGCTGCAGCTCCGGCTGTATTTTGTAAAA
Organism: Oryzias curvinotus; assembly: GCA_023969325.1. Taxonomy (NCBI): domain Eukaryota; kingdom Metazoa; phylum Chordata; class Actinopteri; order Beloniformes; family Adrianichthyidae; genus Oryzias; species Oryzias curvinotus. Next base: position 23,028 of record CM043722.1, read on the forward strand.
GTCCCGCCCCTTTAATTGTCTCCACCAATCATTCTTGAGAGGCTTAATCACATGTCATCAGTCTGACCAATCAGAAGTGGTTAAAGTATTCACTTCCTTGTCCCGATTTAGTTTGTAAAATCGCTCAGTTCCAACAAAAATACCAGCTAAAGCTCGTCTTTAGCGGTGTAGCTTTCCACAGAATCCGGTATCAGACCGTGGAACAAGAGAACAAAACAATGAAGCTCAGAGACGCGATCTCCGCCGGCCGTTTTATGCACTACATCTCCCATGATGCATTGGGTTGTGAGAATGACCGCGCACAAGATCTGTTGTTAAACGCCTTGAAACCAACGAACACACATCAAACTGTTTTCAAATCTTCGAACTTAACTTTTATTACATCTTTTAGAAAAAAACAGCTGCAGTTTCCAGATTTTTCTGCAACAATTATCTCAAAAATGCATGTGACATTGTGGAGGGACTGTAGATCAATACAGACTATGAGTTTCTCCGTTTTTTTTGTGTGTTTTTTTTTTTAATTTTTGGATCCTGGTGTGCCGCGGGATTTTTTTTAAGGTTAAAGTGTGCCGTGGCTCAGAAAAGGTTGAAAAACACTGATCTACTCTGTTTTATGGGTCTTCAAATGTAAAATCCTTGGACAAACGGTTAGCCATATAACTATTAAAGACAGATTATAAACAGTGGATTACAGAGCTGTTTTTTAATTTATTTATTTATTTATTGCAAACTACCTATCTCTGCATTACCCTGCTGTTCAGCTGTTACCCCCCTCTCTGCTCCTCAGGTCTTTGCACTCTTGGCAGCGTCTGCTGTTTCCGGGCAGGGGTTGATTTGCTCGACTACTACCACCCGCCTCCCAAAGGAGTGAAGGGCTCTATGGGCTGGTCTCTCTACCTCGCCCTCATTTCCTTCCCTCTGCAGATGATGGCAGCGGCTCTGTTCCTGTGGGCTGCCAAGAGCCATCGCAAGAACTACACCCGCATGATGGCGTATAGAGTCGCATGAACGCGTCTGAAAATGGAAGTGAACTTCATTGGAATGAATTCTAAATGAGATTATTGGGTATAACTTTTAGTCTTCTAACAGTTGAAAGTTGTTACCGAGTACTATTGACTAAAGGGATGAAATAATTGCAGCTAAATCCTTAGAAGTCCACAGACTTTAGTTATTTAGTCACTTTTGCTTTTCCAGTTTCTGACCGACAAGTTAGCAAATGTTACTGGTTTTATTGCCCAAGTTTCAAAATCCTACTTTGATTTAAATGTATTGCTTTTGCTTTGCCTTCTTTTAGATTGCCAATGCTTCCAAAGCTGCTAACCATACAGTCCTTAAGTCCTTTCACTTGTTAAAAAAAGATTAAATGGGGAGGGGAAAAAACCTTGTGTTGCCAAAAGACAGAAAGATAAAGCTGACTTGCAGTTATCCATGTCTTTGTAGCTATCCTTATCAGAAAAAACTCGTCTTGCGTCTTTTAGGCATCGATTTTGATTCTATTTTTGCATATTTAAATGAAAGGGCTTTGCTCTGCATGCCTTTGTAGCTGACCTTTCCATCAGCTGTGGTAGTTGTTGATAGCAGTCTGTGGTTTATGCTTACTAAATGTCATGAAATGTCACTCACTAAAAATGGAACCACTTACCTTTTTTTTTTTATTCTCACTGTTATGACGAACTTATTGTGTAACAATTTCTTTGCTTCCATTCAAGGCTTTGATTATGACTTTAATAATCAAAACTACACAGCTGACATTTTTCATGACAAACACCTGAATGTTTTTATTTGGGAAGTCTGCACTGTGTTACTATTTAGTTTTATAAGATGATTCACCAATGAGTTTGGTAAAGTGTGCATTGTTAAAAAAACACACACACATTATAAAGTAACAGGGTTGGCATTCTCCGTGAGTTTTTTGTTGTTGTAAATTGTTGTAAATCGTCTTTGATGTTGTGTGGTCAAGGTTGAGTCACACATTTGACCAGCTTTTGTACAGGTTGGGTCGCCTGAAGCACATTGTCGTATTTCAATAATGTAAAATTTGCTGACTTCCTGTGTTTTTTTCTTTTAGCAGAAAAGCAGACAGAGCCTTATACTGTGACCGTAGAAGCAATAGACAGAATAAAAACATTAAGACAGTATATTTCATTTAGTCATTGTCTTCTGTAAAGGTTGACATTTATTATTTCAGAAAAATGTTTTTTTTTTTCAATCAGAAGTCCCTCTTTTATTGAATAAATTGTTTTAAAAAATTAACAGACAACCATGTCTGAAAATATAATTGCATCAAGTTGTACCATTGGTTAAATATATATCCAACTAGATATGTCTTAGTTTAATCATTGATTTATTGCAGGAGAACTGTGTCAAAGGGATTACATTAATCTCCAGCTGTGACTACCGCATATAAATTCGTACATTTTGTTACTTGAAATGTTTACGTCCCTTGCAGTATTTTTTTGATCATCTTCATCTTTGGTCCTCTGTTCTTCTAATTTTTCTCCACGCTCACTGATGGGAGGGGGAAGGTGGTCCTCTGGGCTAACTGGAAAGCCACCTTCTTCTCGTAGTAGGCACATTCATTAATGAAGAAAGGGTAGAGGTCTTCTCCATTGTGTTTCACCGTTTCCCCAGAAAATGACAGGAATAAGGGATCCCCTGAGCGTAGAAGCTGAAAATCTTTGTCCTGGACAAAGAAGGAAAACAAAATATATGTGAAAACATACTTTCTGAATGGTAACATTTAACACAAATTATGCAAAAGACAGATTATAGCTGTAATAACCAAAATAAAAGATGTAAAAACCAGCTTGGGTTCACCAAGCCTTAAAATTATTATTTAAAGCATCTTTATATAGGCTATATTACACTCTATTTTATTTTTTCTTCGGAGCAATAATATAAAAAAAGTTTCCCAAAAGTCATTTTGAAAATAACTTTAGTTATACGCGTATGGTGTCATCTTCTTGAGTGTCATTCCTAGCACTCTTTGAGGAGTTGATTCCGTTTTTTCTGATTGCTCAATGTACCTGCAGCTCTGGGTGGATGACAGCAGTTATTTCACCAGAAGAGTCTCTTGGATAATCTATACTTTTTACAAATGTGTAAGCTTCCACCTCGCCTCCCTCAAATGTACGTCCTGTTGGTAGAAAAGAGACAAAATATTTTTGTAGCTGCATCTCTCTGAATAAGGTTTATGCAAATCTTTACAAGGAAAACCATTTATTACTATTACTAAGATGGAAATTAAAAAAAAAACATTTAAATGTAAACGCACATTACATTAAACTTATAATAAATTCTTCCCTCAAAATAATAACTTTTGACCTAAAATTAATGTTGTGTGCACTAAAATTAGCATTTTGAGGGCACAAATTAACATTTTATTCGTATTTTGTGGGCACAAATTTGTATTTTATTAATATTTTGTGGCACAAATTAATATTTTGCTGTCACAAATTTGTATTTTTTGTAGCCACCAAAACTTTGTATTTTATCAAATTAAACTTTATAAAAAGAAGCGCTTCTCATACATTGCGTAACTCGAAGCGAGTTAGAACAAATAAAAACACAATATTAGAACAAAACCCTACGCCCCTCCTACTCCCCTCCGTTAACACATATGACCCATGACACCACATTCAATGAATACTAATAAAAGTAACTACTAAAAGAATTTTAAGGCTTGGCTCTGCTGTGAGGAAATAGTATTTGGGAATTTCTGGAGCCGGCTCGGCCGTAGGAACACCGCCACAGTGCCCACCCCGACCGGGACAGCAACAGGGTCCACTTTACAGCCGTGAGGCTGCAAAGTTAAACTCCAGCTGCCCCAGCAAGGGCGATAACCGCGACAACTACCGACCAAGCCGGCAAGCCCTGGCGGAAAAGATCCCCACAAGAAACACTGAGGCTAAAATTATGATAAGATGCTGAAATTAAAGACATAAGATGATTATAAAAACATAAAATTGAGAATAAGATTAAATACATAAAATATTATATACTAAAACTAATAGAATAAATAATCAGATAAGCTAAAAGCGAATTTAAAAAGGTGGGTCTTGAGCCTCTTCCTAAAAACCTCTGAAGTCTCTGCTGCCCTGAGGTTCTCTGGCAGGCTGTTCCAAAGGTGAGGACCGTAATGGCAGTACCAAGCCTCACCATAAGTTTTGGTCCTCACCTTAGGGACAACTAAAATGCCGGTGCTGGATGACCGTGGTTTTAAATTTCTGTTTAGTCCTGGTTGAGTTGTAAGAAGTTTTCTGCCATCCACAACTTTATATCTAAAATACAATTTAAAGGAGTGTTAACAGTTTCAAGGTCACCAGAAGACATGGCGTTGTAAAGCTGTGTATCATCAGCATAGCTGTGATAGTCAACGCTGTGTCATCTGATGAGATCTCCAAGAGGCACCATGTACCAGTTAAAAAGTGTAGGACCTAAAATCGACCCTTGAGGAGCCCCACAACTTATTTCATGGATTCTGGAAGAGCATGTATTCATACTTAAATAGAAGTGTCGACAGTAACAAATCAGCAGTCGGTATAAAAGATACAAAAATATTAATTTGTACACACAAAATACCAAATTGTTACCACGAAACACTACAAAAGAGATATTCACACAGAAACTGCTAATTCTGGCCCAAAATGCGCTCATTTGTGTGCATAAAAAAGTAGAAAAAAGAAAAACTTCACAATAAAGAGAAAAGAAGAATCAGACAAAACAAAAAACCCTCCTTAGGGGATTCAAAAATTGCACCAAAAATTGGTTTACCCCTCGTCTTTTCTTTAAGTCACTAGAAATACCAAATTCATAAAAGCAGATTACATAAAATGAAACATGATTTTAATAGCACATAATGTAGAGGTGAAGCACTGATATCCAGGGGCAGCTTCTTACCAGCATTGAACTCTTGAATGAAGTCCAAAGTGAGATCCACAGCCTTTTTTGCCACGTTAAAGATGTCAGCTCTCAGAACCCCATGGGGCTGAGGGCCGACCTCTATAGCTGCAAACAAAAAGAAAAACTGCTATCTATTGTATCTATTGGGAAAAAAACACGGCATTGAAGCTGGTGCATCAATATCTTAAATAATTACCAAAGCCATGCTTGCCCACCGCCTCCAGAGAATAAGCATCAGAGAGGGGTATATCCAGCTGAATTGCTCTGACCGGCACAGAGGAGATCTTATTCTAGTGCAAAGAAATGGGGGAAAAAAATAAAAACCTTTTTAAATGTTATTTTTTATCCCATCTGTTCATGTCAATCTACATCCAGGAGTTTCAGAAATGCAAAAAAGTAGTGCTTTTCCTTGTTTTTTACAAATCTTGGAAAGCATATTTGACACCACTGAGTATTTAGTAGGTCGGGATGAGGCTAGCCACCCACCATAGTTGCTGCAGTTAACCCTTACCGAGCAGAAAGCAAGCTATTAAAAATATTCCATCAACACTTCGGGATGTCAGAAACTTCACGAATAGTCGGTAAAATGTGTGACTGACATGGGCCTGTATAAACTGCTAAACCGTTGTATGACCCTCTTCAATGAAGAAATCTACTTTTTGTGTTATTTTCTGTGATTTGGCCAGCCTAGTATGACAATGTATTATTATTATTGAAATAAAATAAAAATGACATCACAAGTCTTTTGAAACCATTTCATACTTGTGGTTTTACAGGAAATGTTTATTGGGGGGAGGGGTGGGGTCAGAAAACCTTGGAAGGGTGACAAGGGAGAACAGCAGAGTGGAAATGAAATTAAAGTATCAAAAATGCATATTTCAAAAAGATTTATTATTGTTATTAATATATAATATTTTGAGAGTACTGAGTACTGTTTTTGTGATTATTGCCATGCTTAAAGAAGTGTGTACTGATGATTTTACAGCTCCCCTTGGCCCCCTGCCAGTACATTTTTTTATCCTTTCATGGTTTCACTCATTTTAATAACTGTTTACTTGGATATTTATCAGGTTCCATGTAGATAGCTGGAAACATCAGTTAGTTTGTTGTAGCTTAATTTGTCATATCAAACATTGGCGTCATAATTATTGTAGAGGTTGCCAAATTTAAATGATGAGAGTTTGTACCTGGATGTATTTTAGTATATGCAGGGTTAGCCAGTCTAGAGAGTAGAAGATGAGGCACAGCCCCATGTTGGCAGTTGTGTTGTGAAGATCTACCAGCAGATCCACAGCCTCTTTCCCTCCTTTGGGTCCCAGCTGAGTACTCAGCTCTTGCGCTCTCTTCAGTTCATAGGGCGTTGAATCTGTCACAGACGAACTGGAGACCAAACAAAATCCTACTTTACTGCTTTAGAATGCATGCCACTCAAAAAGGATAATCATAATCTTATCATTACTTTAGCTTGTGTTGACTGTAGTTTCTACTTAAAGAAACAGTTTTTACCTGAGTAAGGCATCAGTGAAGCAGCGATTGAGATCCATGTCTGCGTATCTTCTGCAAATGTCCACAGCTCGAGGATTCGTCAGGACAGGTGTTATGGAAAAAGATCTGGCAGCATTCTCTTTTTTCTTCTGCATTTCTCTTACAATGTACACCCCAGTCATCTCATTGCCGTGGGTGCCACCACAGATGGCAACCCTGGACAACGGAGGGAGAGACACATGCTCCATCTGTGTGCAGGAAGACAAATTATTAGGAAGTGAGTTGTGGAGAAGCACGAAAACCTCAGAGGTTCAGACTCTGACCTGAAAAATGGGCTGGAAAGTTCATAGGTCCACGGATGACAATAAGTAAACCATTCAACTAAAATAGGTTACTGGCTATTTGGACAAGTTAAGGAAGTCCAGGAGAAATGTTGTTCTTTTAACAAGTCATGTCAAGTAAAGCTGAAAATCAAACACCTACTTATTAGCTACCATTTGTTTGTAATGGTTTTGTCGAGTGTTTACTATTTAAGAGGTGATTTCTGCTAATTCTTGACCATATTATGATTTAATGAATGTTTATATAGCACTTTACATCTCCCTCCCAGTACCTGGGTGCTTTACAATAAAAGAAAGTTAAAATTTCCAGATGTTCTCAAATGCTAAAACCCAAAAGCCAGTCCCCTAAACCAAGTGACCAGTTGTCTAAATACATTTACTAAATCTAGCCATCATTTTCCAATAACATAAACACATTTCACATGACGACACAATTCATAAAACACAGTCCTCCGTTCTCATAAATCTTAACACATTTTTCTTTGCTAAACCACAAACTGCAAAAGAACTCTGCTCACATTCTCAAATGAAAGCTCATGTGATGCAAAATGCTTGCTGCAGTCAGCAATAGTTGAACACAATTAACACACCTGGCGCCATTCATTACACACAACTCAAAATTGAAGACACTTGTTGCTAATGCTGTGACCACATGTATAAAAGCAAGTTCAGAATCACAGTTTGCTGAAGATTCCAAACAAACACAACGGATGAAGGCAGAGTCAGGGAAGGAGGAATTTGAGTCAGAAGAGGGAGAAGAGCTGGTCATGTAAGAAGAGGAGCTGGTCAACGAGAAAGAGGAGTTCAAATCAGAGGAGGAAGAGGAGCAGGCCAACGAGGGAGAGGAGGATGTCCAGGAGGGAGAGCAAAACAACTTCACACCATCATTATGGATGAGAAGCGAGCAACAGTCATTGACCATTTCATTGTCCATGCCATGACAATGTCTGAAGCAGGACTAAAAGTCCATTCAAACCGTGGCCACCATTATCAAGGCATTCAGACAACACAACAGGTATTGAACTCTATTGCTTTCTTTGTCACAATGCAATTTTACAAGCTTTGAAAGTAGTCAATTAGTTTCAAATCAGTTGTTACTGTGTTGTAAAACATGTCAACTGGCAACACATTTCTTTCCTTAGAGTTGAAAGAATCCCACATTGAGATGGGAGGGTTGCCTTTTTTACAGTGGCACAAGAAACCCTCATTGAGGATATGGTTTGTGAGAACAACCACTCCAGGAGATCAAGGTCAAGGTCATTGCCGATAATGTCAACTTTGAGAGCATTGATGATGTCAAACTTCACAATAGACCTGTTCTTTTGCACCAAAAGATGTGGATGAAACAGGTATATAGGGCTCCATTTGACTCCAACTCTGCGCGACACAAAGACCTACATTACGAGTATGTGCAAGCAAGTATACATCTATGTTAACAGTACAGTCAGTGGAGATACTGTGTTGGTCAGTTGCCTATTTTACTTCTGGACAATACTGTGCTATCTGATTGACTGTTTTTCTGAACACCTGTGCACTTTCACATTTTCACAGGGGATATTACAGTTGAACGCAATGGCCAGACCTCATGAGTACCTCTTCCTAGATGAGGCTGGCTTCAACCTGCAGAAACGAAGGCAAAGAGGCCTTAACATCATTGGCCAAAGAGCCATCACTCAGGTTCCTGGCCAACGAGGGGGTGCAATATTACTCTTTTTGAGGCCACTGGTTTGGCAGAGTTTGTCCACCGGCATGCTGTCCTTGGGTCTTACAACGCCCAACGTCTCCTCACCTTCCTAGAGGAACCAAAAGACATCCTCCTGGACCGCCAACAACAGCATACTGGGCCTGCACATCACATTTATGTGATCATTTGGGACAATCTAAGCTTCTACAGAACAAACCAAATCAGAGTGGTTTACCAGCAACAGTAACCACTTTTTCAACATCTGTCAGCCACCCTACTCCCCTTTCCTGAACCCTATAGAGGAATTCCTCTCATTGTGGAGATGGAAGGTTAATGACAGACACCCAAACGCTAAAGAGAACCTCCTAAGGGCAATGGAGTTGGCCTGTTTTGACATCCCAATGCACGCCTTCCAAGGATGGATTTAACATTCCAGGGCGTTTTTCCAGCAGTGCCTGGCAAGAGGCAATAAAGCCTGTGATGGGGATGAGGTGATGTGGCCTGATGCAGCTCAGCGACATGCCACACAGTGATTGTGGTGTGAATAAAGTATAAATAGAATAACTTTAAACTCTGATCATGTTTTTGAGAGTACTGTTGTGTGCAATAGATTCTGTTTTTGCAGTTGAGTTACAGTAGTGTACATGCAGAATTTACAATAGATTTATGCTTTTCATATAAAACTCACAAATATAAATGCCAAATCCTCTGCAGAGATCTAAGAACACCCATTACTATAAAGTTTCTAAAAATATCCATTGACAGTTGTTGAAACCTCACAAATTGAGCATTGTTTTCAATTGTTTTGCTGTAGTGTGTAAAGATGTGTATAGTGTTTATATTTTTGAAAGCTTTGAGTTGCTCTTTTGCTGTGAAAGTTTGAGTTTTGAAGTGAGAAGGTATAGCTTTGTTTGTGTAGCTTTAGAAAAGGGTGTTGTGTTCAGACATCGGGGAACATGGAGGACACGTTTGTGAACTGTGTTTTAGCATTTCAGAAAAACTGTGGAAAAAAAAGCATAAAATTATACAATGCAATAACATACATGAAAGACGGATAAGAATCCAACAAAAAAATGGGAAAAGCACAGTCAAACCCAATGTTTCTGACATAAAGCATTTACAGATTATGGACACTGTGCTGTGATTTTTGTGCCATGAACTTATAACTACTTTATTTGGTTTCATTCAATCAGTCATTCATCATGATTTTAATTTATTTTCTCCTAAAATTAAAGGTCAAACTAGTTTAGTTGTGTTCATCAGTTTGGTTGAAGGAGCCATCAAGGCACCTGTTTTTTTAATCTCCCTGACACTAACTGAAATAATTATTTTTAAAAAGCTCATGAAACGTCTGAAATAATTTGAATGTCTCTGTGATTTTGAAAAACAGCACAATAGAAGCCAAAACAAGGTGTTATTGTCTGTAACAGAAGAGCCACATTTGATGTTTCTGTCTGTTTTGTGAAAGTCAAACCACAGGGGAGTTTTCTGCACATCTGCTGCCACAGACCCAGACTGTTGGGAGAAATGTAGTCACTGTTACAGATGAAGTATTTTGAAAACATATTTTGTCTATATAGATTTAAAGAAAATACTTTGACCAGAACACCTGCTCATTTTGACTATTTTTATTGTGACAGACAAAAATCTAATCAATAATAGATCAATCTAAAATATTTAATGAGAATAAGTGAATTTCTAATCATGGTTTAAAGGTGATTAAAAATATAGATATGTGCTTGAAAACAAGTTAATGTTAGTTGTAGCCCTGGATCCATTTAAAAGCGAAGAAGCATTTAGGTCAAACTCTGTAAGCTGCTGTGTACACCAGATGTGGTTCACAAATACTGTCTCAGGAGTTCATTTATGCTTGAAGTGACACAATTTCAAAGAAAAACACAACGGATAAATATACAAAAACAGCTATCAAACTATTTTTTTTTAAAAACCTCCTTACCTCTCTGTCGGGACGTAGACTTGTTTGTTGTTCACATAACTTCAACAACCTTTAACCTTTGAGGGGAGAGTCATGTGTCACGTCACACTACCTGTGAACAGAGGGAACTTCAGGAAAGCTGTCTTGGTTGCTCTGAATGTGATAACCACTCGTATAGACGAGCGTAACAGGCTGTAATTAAACTTACAGAGACTTTATCCCTGTGTGTTCTTCTTCTTCCTGTCATGGTTCTCACACCCCTTTACACAGATCAAATTTCAAAGAATATGATGCAACAGAAACTTGGGTTAGTTATGTTGTAACTCACCAGCAGGAGCCACTCTAAACATTCCATGGACTGTGAAGAAGCTCTGAGGAAACAGGAAAAACTCGCTTTTGAACATAAAGACTGAAAATGCTTTCCTGTGGAGGACTTCTTTTGATATTTCAATAGTGCAACACAATTGTTGTTGTTAATTTATTTATATATTTAGGTTTTTTTTAAGTTAGCTTTCAGCCTTTTATAATAAAGCTGAAACAGCTTTTGAAAGTCTTCATAAGACATGCATTGTCTGTAAATGACTGACAAATGCATGAAAATAAGAGTATGAATTAATTATTCTATTAAAAAAATCATCTTATTTTGTCCTAGCTGATAATTTTGACCAAATTGTGTTTCTAATACAAAGAAAGGAGTACCTTGAATAATCAGACGTTTCGGCCTCTGACAACTCCTCCACACTCTGTCACTTTCCCAGCAGGCGGAAGTCTCCTGCTCTATTTAGACATGTAATCCTATTGGAGTCATTACTTGATAATAAGCTGCTTTCTGTCACACATTCATTCTCTTCTTCCTCTGCCATTTCAGCTCAGTTAGGTAAGTTTAGGATTTAATCATTAGGTTAAACCCAGTCAGTGTTGCCCCCATGTAAGAAGGCAAGCAAATTCAATATGTGTATGAATGTCACAGATTCATAAAACCATATTTGATTACTTAGAAAAATAGTGGCACAGCTCAATTTCCTTTACACATCTTAGTTTTCAAGCAAGCTTTTTATCCTTAAAGATTCACTCCAATCATCTCTGAAAGCGTTCCCACTGGTCTTTTAACTATGATTGGGCTGTTTTAAGCCAAAATTAAAAAAAACCTGTGTCCTTTTCTAGGACATAGTTTCTGCATAAAGACAGTAGTTCATCAGACATTTGCCTCCAAGTTGGGGGCGGGACTGTTAGCATGAAACAAACCTCCCTTTATTTCCCGTCATCCATCTATTTACACGCTCTCCCACTAACTTACTGTCCCTGACACCCAAACCTAAGATTACCTGTGCAACAAAAATGGTGAGCGATGTTAGAGCTTTCCAACCATGAAGTTTTAAGTCAGATTCCAGCTCAGACGAGGAAAACAAAGATGTACCGGTACATGGATCTATTTGTCTGCAAGTGGATGCATCAGAATGGAGCGGAGCAGGGAGTTTGTGGCTTGCCGTAGTAGTTCCATGTCACACCAACAGGCTTTTCCCAGCAAAATTCCTTCATCTGCTCATGATTCCCCAGGATTTGAATAAAGCAATATCCAGAAATGCAATTTGAGCTTAATTTTCTTTATATATATCCTCCATCATAAGAAAAAATCTACAAGAACATGTTAAAAACATCAAAATTAAATTCAATTCAATTCTATTTGTATAGCCCAAATTCACAACAACAGTCGTCTTAATGGGCTTCGTATCGGTAATTGTAAGGTAAACATACAATCAAAAAGGATCATTAATGCATATAATTCAATAAGATAGTACCAAACTTTAACAAAACAGACTCAATAAACTGGCATCCCTACCCTGAGACCCTCCTTCAAATAGCATAATCATCTGAGTGGGCCTTTAATCTTGTTAAAACTAGAAAAAGAATTTTTTTTTTCATCTGGACAATGACATTATTAGAGAAAACAGTGGAGCTATTATATGTAATTTTGTAACAAATGACTGTTGATCATTTTATTCATTCATAGAAACTATTTTGACAGTTCATTCATAAATAGATATTTTTGCAGATTCTCTTTGGAGTAGTGGTGAGGGACATTATGCTAATTTTGTATCATTAAAAGGCTTTCTTTAAATATATAAACATTTACGTTTTCTCACTTGATTTAAAAAATTTAGCTTCAAAAGTTTTTTACCGACACAAAAGGCTTGTGTGGCGAATTTAGAGGTCAGAGGCTGGTTATCATGTCAATCCCAAGGTGCCTTCCCAAATGTTTGTCTGCCCATCAGTTTTAATTATTTTTGGAAGGACTGATATCCAAATAAACTGCATGATTATACAGACTGACTAAGTTCTTCATATGAAACAGACTTCACTCACATCTCTTGCACCAGACACAGTGACACACCCATCTGTTTCCCTTTTTTTTTGTGGGAATTATTTTGAATGCAGCTAATGATGTTATTAGCAGTTCCTTAACAGAGAGTGACCTTTTTAATATGTAAGGCCGGACGCTTTTCTAAAGCAGCTTTCATAAAGTGACATTTGATTAGGGGAGGGGCCCAGAAGAGGTGGCCTCTGGGTAATCTGTTTAACTGACAGAAAACAAACTATATGACCTTTTAAAGGGTTTTTCACAGCGGGAGGTGTTCTCCAAAGAGAATGACCAACCATCTCTTCTTTGAAGGTTGAACTAAATTATGAAACATGAATAAAGTAAGCCAAAATAGGATTTTTGTATCATGGAATTTGCGACTTTAGACTACTGAAGAGTTCGTTTGCATTGTTGGGAGCAAAACAACCTAAAAACCAACTCTGCAAGCTGATATATATATACTGAGATACAGTGTTTGAAAATAATTTTTTCTGTAAAGCAAATGTTTTTTTTTACCTTGAAAGAATGTAAATTATTGTGTCTTTTGGTCAGTTGCTGTGAAAATGGAGCAACAATGACCTAAAATAAAATCATGGAGCAAAGAACTGTAGTTGGTATGTTTCAACTCAGCAACTTCTATAGCTGGAAGATGAACAGCCCTCTGTGACAAAGAGCATCGGGCTACAGGGTTCAGATTTGTAAGAACTTTTCAATCCTCTTAGAAAACAATATATAAACTATATTTGGCTTTGTTTCCAGTTTTTGTCTAAACCTTTTTGCTAAATTTCATGCATACTTGTTTTTGCTTCTCATCTGTTTTACTATTTTAAATTAATACACCCATAGCTGCTTCTTTGTATGTTTGTATGTTTTTTTTTCACATTCTGTTACTGTTTTGTTTCGCTTTACTGTAATTTAACTTCTGTTATTTATTATAATTTTTCTTTTGCATCTATAAATATTTAGTGTTGCATTATTTGTCAGTCATTTTGTACATTTTTTAGTCTTTTGCCCTATGGTGTTGATGAATTTTTACCATATTTATATTTTAGTTTGACTTTTAAAAGCTGTTTTTCTCACCCCTTTTCTGTCTTTGTGCTTGTCGAGTGGGCTCAGCCTTCTGAACCTTTGAACCCACTAGTCCTCAAAGGGCAAGATATAATTTTTTCATAAATGTAATGAAAAATAAATGTAACTACTCCTTGATGTTAAATAACTCATTATATATTATAACTTTTTAAAGTGACAATTACAGCTGCATAGAAAGCATGTTTGCTCGTTACTCTAGCGTAAATCCTTTTGAATTGTGTCCGCTTATAAAACCCACATAACTCCTGTCCAAGTGAATAGCAAAAAATAACATAAAACATAGCTAGAAAGAACATGTATTACATGTGTAACATTTTACAAAAAAAGGTTGCACACAGCCTTGCATCCAACTGTTGGTTTGATGACAACAATTTGTCTGCATATACACATAAGCAAACATCGAATAATTACAGCAGCTACACATAAATAATATGTAATCGACTAAAAAAATTTTTATTTTAAGAAATTAAAAACTTTTAAGCTCTCGCAGGCCACATAAAATGACATGGTGGGCCACATTTGGCCCCCAGGCCTTGGGTTTGAAACATGTGCTCTAGTAAGTCGTGTATAGCACTATAAAAATTAGTATTTGTTACTTTGATTCAAATTCACACAACAGAAGAGAACTCCAGATTTGTGGCAAACATTTTATTGGAGTTTAATTTCCAAAACTGTGATGCTGAATTCACAAAGAGAGGACTTCTGTGAGACCATTTGTTCTGATTCAACATCGTTCATCAGACTTATGAAATGAATCAAGAGCAGGTATTATCAGGCAGCAAAAACCAATCGTAATTTCCTTTTATTACCCAAAACATCTTTTAGATAACAACAATGAAGTGGAACATTACAGATACTTTTAGAAATCTTCAGTTAAGAAAAGTCATAGATTTATGGGCTTCTGTTAAAAACTCCAGAGGCAAACAAACCGAGGATTTACATCATGTGCAAGACCTCGTGGAATTTACTGCAGGATTATTCTTACACGAATAATTATAAAACCCTAATATCTGAGCTTTTCCTTTGACAGAAAAACTATCAGGGATTAAGGGTATCAAACCCTGGCAGGTCTCTTATACCTCTAGCAAAGGTTTTAACCTTTTTAGCTGCTTAAAATAGGGGTAAAAGACAGAAGAATTGATCAGAGGGCGGTCCTCAGGTTGAGTCATCTCTGTTGTTTTTGTCTGCCACAACCCCCCCCCCTCCCTGAATGATTCTGAACTTATCTCACCCTAACATTCGTGGTGTCTCTCTGGAAGACGCCGGCAGCGCGCTGCTCAGCATCAGGACCGCTCTGTCCGCATCAGCGCGGGTCATCGCCCATCGCAGGAGGTGAGCTCATCTGTCTGCATGCCAACAGCGGGCTGAAACTGACCCCACGGAGGGTATTTGTGCTATGGCCTCTGAACGGGATGGATCTAACACCACCAGAATCCTGGCCAACCAGTTCGTGCAGCCGGCGTGGCGCATCGCCCTGTGGTCGCTGGCTTACATCGCCGTCCTGGCGGTGGCCGTTTTCGGAAACTTGATCGTCATTTGGATTATTCTGGCGCATAAGCGCATGAGAACTGTCACCAACTACTTCCTGCTAAACTTGGCTTTCGCGGATGCGTCCATGGCCGCGTTCAACACCCTCATCAACTTCATCTACGCGGCGCACGGACAGTGGTACTTTGGAGAGGTCTACTGCAAGTTTCACAACTTCTTCCCTGTTGCTGCTGTGTTTGCAAGCATCTACTCCATGACGGCCATAGCCTTAGACAGGTATGACTGCATCAAAGACATTTTACATGCGAAATATCCGTTTGACCCAGCAAAAAGAAAAATAGAAAAGTTCAAAAATAACACTGTGCTTCAGTTGGAAGATTCAATTGTAAGCCTTTCTCATTTTGTCACTAAATCTGGTCCATTGAAAAGTGTTTTAGGGCAAACTGCTGACTTTGTTATGGTCTTTAAATGATCTTGCAATACTTTATTCATCTAAAAAATGTATGATATATGCATAGACATATATGCAAGTCACTACTTATTTGCAAAACAATGACAAACTCAGACTCTCTACCCTGAATATAGTGTCATATGTCATATGGTTAAAAAATGTTTTAAAATAATCAGTTAGCATGTTTAAAATGATTTACAAAAGATGCCAAGACTTTTAACCCCTTTGTCCCCACACATTCATGTTTTCTTCCACACCGTATTGCTGAAAGTAAAATATCAAGTGTGTGTTTTCCCCATATTTGAAGGGTTGTTTGATTTTATTGCAGATGATAAAAGAAGCTTTCTGAATTTTGAAATGGATGGTAAACAGTCGATGTGATGATTTTGCTCAGGCTACAGCCCACAGACAAAATTCAGAGGAAAATGGCATTTTTTGGCATTTTTAGCATTTTCTTGTGACATAATTATCATGATGAAGGACATACATGTATATTAGGAAAATTAAGCTGAAAAATAGTATTCCTGAGTATTTTTTATTCAACTTGTTGTAAATTTGATTTGATTTGATTTGATTTTAAACAGTTTATTTTAAGCAATCAAATAAGATTACACAAAACTCTATGGCTGATATAGCTCCAAAATTGCTCATCATTTCTGTTGCACTGGTACAGTTAAGTTTGACAGGGGCCGTAAGCTATCTGGAGAGTGTCAAAAGGTGGATGATGGGAAGGGGTGAAGTCTGACTCTGTGCCACAATTTAGAGATGAATTTCTAATGAACTTCTGCGGCTCTGCAGAAGCTATGTCCTAGAAAACTACACGTTTTTTTTATTTTGGCTGTAACTGTATAATCGTATATTTTTTTAAAACACTTGGAACACTTTTAAAATAGATCAAAAGATGATCAGAGTATGTCTTTAAGGATGTCAAGGAGAAAGAATGGAAAAAAGAGAGAATTCAGGCAGATAAATGAAAAATAAACGCAGATGAGAGGGATATGGATGAAAAGTTATGTATGGGAGAAGAGGTTCAAGACAAACAGTCCTGAAAGATTTATACAAAACCTGCTAGTAGAAACTGCTGTTGGATGATCCTCAGGTGGTTCAAGTGCGGTGCAAGCTTTAGTCAACTACATTTAATAGATTTGTGTGTTGTGACCGTCTGCTTGTAGATACATGGCCATCATCCATCCTTTGAAGCCTCGTCTGTCTGCAAAAGCCACTGTTGGAGTCATCTTTTGTATCTGGAGCCTGGCTGTGGTTCTGGCTTTTCCTCTCTGCTACTTCTCCACCACCCGCACATTACCCAGCAGGACCTTCTGCTATGTGGCATGGCCTCGGATGGCAGACGACCCCTTTATGTAGTTATACACTGTATTAGGACAAAATTGGCATAATGTCTCATTAACTAATATTAACAAAAACATCATTACTTACGTCCTAATAACTTTGTGTCTTATTCCATTGTGGTTCTTCGTTTGTGCAGGTATCACATCATAGTTACAGTCCTGGTCTATGTGTTGCCTTTAGCAGTGATGGGCATCACATACACCGTTGTTGGGGTGTCGCTGTGGGGAAGCAAGATTCCTGGAGACTCATCTGAAAACTATCTTGGACAACTCAGGGCCAAAAGAAAGGTAAAAACAAATTTAATTTATGTCTCTGTAAACAATAAAACTTTTGAGCCATTTAGACCAAATTCTTCAATTTTTTTTTTATTTTTACAAAACAGGAAATGTGTGAAGTTTTAAGCGAACAAACTTCACTCAAAGCTGTACCTAAAACCTGGTGCTTCACAAAAACTCAGCAGAATCAAAATGTGTCAGTAAAATGCTTAGCCTAATTGTATTTGCATCACATTTAGTAACTTAGCAGATGCTTTTTTTGAGATGACCATTCTTAGAGCAAATGTCAGAGTTTAGAATTTGATGCTGGCAGCCACAGGAATGTCTGAAACAGTGGAGAGTTGAGTCCTTTTGAGCTGATTAAAAAAAGCCAACACCATTTCTGATCATCTGTGGAGGCTGGATTCTGCAAACTGATACTGCTGTTAGAAATGAACCCATCAAGGAGACAAAAAATGTGTGCCTCCACTGGAAAATAAGTTGATCAGAAGAAAGGAAGGATGGGATCCACCTGATGCCTTATAGGGCGAATCTGCATTGGGAAAGTAGAGGAGACTTTTTCCGAGTTAGCCTGGTTGTCAAAAATGACCATTTCTTGCTGAATTTGTAGTGAATCATTTAAAAATCTCAGTTGATAGTGAAGCTGAACTGTATGGAACAGTACTGAATATGTCCACTTCATAAAGTGAAATGGCCTTAAAAAGATCAAGCAGGATTAAAGCAGAGATTGCCCTGCAGCTTTAGCTTTGTGAAAATACTCTCAACAGGGAGGAAAAGGAAATCCATGGAATGTCCTCTCCTAAAAGCAGACTAATTGACTGACGCCAAGGGAGATATTTGCTTCCGATGGTAACAAAAGGTTGTTGGGTTGCTTGAGGCGTGCATTAGAAAGAAGACTTCTTCATGTGCTGAATGGTTCAGGTCTACTACTATTTTTGACAAAATTTTTGACACTAAGTTTTTTTCTGTTTGCATAGCAATGTTCACACTGTGTAACAATATCTAAAGTTTCTCTTATTCTTAAAGTTTAATTGCTCCAGTACAGTTACTGATAGCTGCATAAAGATGCCTTTTCATGTATTTGTAAACATGCTTTCAGACCCCTGAAAACATGTAGCCGTCATCAGCAGCATCTTACAGCAGCAGAACATGGATTACGGAAATTACAGCGAGGATGATGAGCATCTATGTAGACAGCCTGGGGATTAATGCCACAGAATGGAGTTCATTGATAAACATTGTAAAGGCTGCAGGGGAGGATAGAGGGTTGAGAAGACACAAAAAAGAAGCACATCTTCACCACTGATAAACATTTTAATTTACAAAATGTCTTCAAAACTAGAACAGCTTTGCTGATTCTGCAAACTAAATTGAAAACGGGACAAAGTAAACATCAAGCTGTGGGAGAAAAAGAAAACAAAAATGTTATGTGGCGACAACAAATACTTTGAACAATTAAAAAAAATCTGATAGGGGAAAAGGCAAAAAATTGAAACCAGAAAACCAAATGTATTTAGAAAAAGCTAAAAATAAAGCTGTGACATAATATTAGACCCTCAAATAGCACCCGGGGAGTAGATGAGAAGAGATCACTCTCGTGTCCGTGTTACAGATTAGCATCTGCTGCTAGTCTGCTCCAATTCAGTCTCCTGTGCTGTTACACACTGATGATTTCTGTCACGATCTTTCGTGTGTCTCACTCGGACCCTTCTGGTACTGGTGCGTCATCACTGACCTTTCCCTGTCCTCTCACACCAGCCAGTGTGGACACATTAAACAGCAACATTAGATGTGACTACAGGAAAAGCGTCAAAAGACACACAAAGATAAGGACTGTGATTAAATCCTGGTCAAAATAACTGTTTGAACAACGTAAAAGAAACCAACACCATGTTTCAGATGCATATTTATAAAGGTATTAATTTTTTTCAATCAAATTGTGTTGCTAAATCCTGTATAGATTCCTTTGGAAAATGCAATTTCAATTGACCAAATCCCTGTTTTCCTTTAAAATGGTTTCTTGAATATTTGTGGGAAACAATCGTTTTAAATATAATCATGTAGAGTTTATTAATAGAAGAAACTCCTCCATCTTTGGTCAATTTAAACCAATAGTCAATTAAAGCTGTTTTTCATAACCAAACAATTGATTTAATAGCTAAATGCCAGAAATCACCAGACCGATCATCGAGCATCTTTGGTAAAGCAGACCTTTACATAAATAAAAAGGATGTAAGTAGATAAGTTGCATGATTCATCATGTGTCCTTTCCTCTGACAGATTTTAAAGTTGGTTTTGACCTATGGTTATCACTTCCTGTTTTCTCCTGAAGGTTGTGAAAATGATGATCATCGTGGTGGTGACCTTTGCCCTCTGCTGGCTGCCCTACCACATCTACTTCATTGTGACCGGCATCAACAAACGTCTGAGCAAGTGGAAGTACATTCAGCAGGTTTACCTGTCGGTGATGTGGCTGGCAATGAGCTCCACCATGTACAACCCCATCATCTACTGCTGCCTCAACAGCAGGTGAGCAGTAAAACACTCAATGATCACGCTGATTTACAGCACACTTACGCTGTTGTCTGGCTGCAGATTTCGGGCGGGCTTCAAGCAGGTTTTCCGCTGCTGTCCCTGTGTGCGGGTGTTGAGCTACGATGAGCTGGAGCTGCAGAGCAGGAGACTCCGACCGTGTCACCAGAGTAGCATCTCTCGAGTCGACACAAGCATCCTGAGCAAAAGCAAGAGCTTTTGTTCCCGTGGAAACAGGTCTAAAATGAAATCCCAGCAGTTCAATAAAAGCAGTTAAACTTTCAAGCTTTTGCCAGTGATGCAGATCAGCATCATGTTTTCTTCCCATCTCTGTTGTGATTTGACTTTATTTAAAAAAATGGACTCTGAGTCAAACAGAAACTTTTCCTTGTTAAGGAAATTTGTGTTGCTGTGTTGGCCTTTTTGGGAAAGTTGCCGTGATAGAAGTCACACGCCTGGCTAAGAATCCTAAAAATAATCCTCTGTGAAGAATTATTAAACTAGTTTTAAATGCACAAGCATTTTGCTTTTTTCATTTTCCTAAAAGTGTTATTTCATGGGTAGATGAAAATTACTCTTGTCTGTTGGTTTTCTAAAATTGGTGGCCTTGCTTTTAACATTGCTATCATATGCTCACCTTAAACAGCCAAAGACTTCTTTTGTTTTTCTTTATATTTTTCTCTTAAAATAAGCTAATCAGTTGAGAAATAGGGTACGTACTTAAAAAGATACTTCTTCTGGTTAAAAAACTTCCAGAGATACAGTACTGTGTGTGTGTGTGTGTGTGTGTGTGTCTGTGTGTGTGTGTGCACTTGTACTGTAGATGTGTGAACTGATGGAATGAGACAAGCAAAGGACCAGGGGATAGTTTGCTATCTCTGAAAAAATGTTGCACTGAGTAGACAATAAACAACTACGCTTTATCCTGGTGGAAAAAAAATAAAGGAAAGCTGCAGGAAAAGAAAGATGTAAAAAAATGAAAAAGAAACAAATAAGCAAATATTAAAGGTTACATTTTCAATAGCTATATATTAACAATGGGCTGCATGATGGCGCTCTTGCTCTTGCTTCACAGTGAGACGCTCTTATCTGTGCGGAGTTTGCATGCTGTCCCCGTTTTCTTCAGCTGTTTTCTTCAGCTACTCTTGCTTCCTCCCAGCGTCTAAAAACATACTTCCTGGGTTTATTGGTTACTATAAAGTGTCCCTAGGTGTGCATGTGTGAGTGTGCCCTGCAACAGACTGACGACCTGTCCAGGGTGTACCACGCCTTTGCCCATCAGTAGCAGGAGCAGACTCTGGTGACCCTGTGACCCCAAATCAGATATAGCGGGCTAAGAAAATGGATGGATGAATATTTTAACTATGAAAATAAAAGGTGATATTGTGTTTTGCATTTATTTCAGGTCCTGTGTTAAACAGTTGATGAGAACTACAGCTGTGTGAATGTATGCTTTAATGATATGCTTTTGTTTTTTTTCATTCTAAGTCTTTTTTTCCCCCCCTCTGCTGTCAGTTGCCAGGGTGACAAACAAATTTCCCACGTGTGGGATCAATAAAGTATTTCTGATTCTGATTCTGATTGTGATTTGTGATCTGGATGTC
This sequence comes from Oryzias curvinotus, assembly GCA_023969325.1. NCBI lineage: Eukaryota > Metazoa > Chordata > Actinopteri > Beloniformes > Adrianichthyidae > Oryzias > Oryzias curvinotus. The sequence goes on from CM043722.1 coordinate 44,524, forward strand.
TGTGGCACCTTAGAAAAAAAAGTCTGTAAAGTAATTTAACTGAAAGTGTGATTTTAACCATTTTATTTTGAAGTGCTCTCGTACATAATTACTGTTAGCTAGATCATGCTTATAATAAAAAATCTGTTTATCTGATTAAAGTGAGTCAAACCCAAGCATGTGATATTTTTACCATGATGTGTGTGAAATGGCTGTTCATATCATCTCTGTGAAAAAAAAAAAAATGTGTTGTTCTGTTTAAAGCCCAAAGTGGCCTGTGTTTGTTGATGGCATCATAGATTTGCTTTTAATATGTAAAAAATAAAAGCAGCAATAATATGAGACGTTGTTTAATTTTAGTGTGGCACATCACATCAGCAGTTTTTGAAACAAATTATTGTGATATTGTATACTGATAAATGGGAAGATGCATGCCATCGAAAAACTTGAGATGCTGTATTGCCTCACTTATTTCTGCTAACCCCAAGAAAACATGTGAACTTCCATATTTACAATGTTCTAAAACTGTTGTTTTTTACTGTAAAAAGACATCATTTTTTAGATGGATAATTCAAAAACATCCTGAGTTTAGTAAACTGAACAACATTAAAAATTTCTGCTTGATCTCTATCTTCACAAACAAGAAGTAAGCTCCTATTTATTATGTAAAGCCCTTAAGTGACTACTCACGTTTTAATATTTTCAATTTCTCAGCATAAATTTACTTCCTCATAAACAAACTGACTCTTGTGGTTAACTATGGTGGCCCCGAAGTGCAAATCACACTAACAAATCGATGCAAAAACGTATTACAGATTGTGGCAATTCAAAAAGAAAAAGAAACTAAATAAAAAGGAAAGATTTAACCCTTGTGCTATCTTAGGCACTTTAACATTTGGAGTTGGGTCATCTAGACCCACTAGACAGTGCTCTGAACCTTTTTTTTTAAATTATTTGGGATAACACGTCAATGGTCATCTTGACCCCATAGGATAGCAAAAGGGTTAAGAAAACAAAATATGTCTAGAAGGAAAAAAAAAAGGACACATTTTTTCGTATGATCCAACTGGATTGATGTGTCTGAGGCAAGTGATTCAAATTAAATTGACCTATAACATTTTGAAATCATTTCAAAATTAAATAAAGCGATGCCAATCAGCCTTGTAATATTCCATCTGGATTGAGACATAAGTTCATTTTAGTATAACATAAAAATGTTTTACTAAACTGTCTTCAGAGCGGACAACACACGTGATGACAGAAAAGAATAATTAAGGACATCCCATCATGATGATGATCTGCATACTTGAAGTTTTATGATTAGTATGGAGCATATCCAGTAACTTTTGGTTAACAGAAGGGACAAACGTCATCATCCAATCATGTCCCAGTTTCTTATTGTGTTTCATTTTTTAACATTTTATTTTGAGTTCTGAAAATTACTTTTGTCTTCTAAAATGTTTCATTTTTCTGTCATTAAATTTTTTTTTTGGAATTGTGTTTTGGTTTCTGAAGTTTAGCTTTGATTTTTAAAATAGAATGTTGTAATTTATTTATTTATTTTTTACTTTTGAAATTGTGTATGAGATCTTTGTTTTCATATTTGGTGATTTGCTGGTGTGATCTGCACTTCAGGGCCGAACAGGTAATACAAATGCAACTAAAGCAAAAATACATGCAATCCAAGCATGGGCTCATTTTAACATTCATCATAAAACACCCTGAAATTAACCAATTTTCATTTAAGTTAAAAAAAAGAAGCAATCAGGCAAAATTAAAAATAAAGGGCAGAGAAACTAGAATTACTTTTAAGCAGCTCATCACATAATCCCTGAATCAGCATTTTTTTAAAGTATAACAGAAAAAAGGGAGTAGACCATGATCAGAGGAACAAGCATGTGGGCAGAGGTGACAGCTTCAGCCCTGTGAAGATAAAAAAAATGATTAGAGGTTAGCTGTTAACTACCTCCATTTTTATATGGACTTTTCTGCAACAAATAAACAAACATTAATGTGCACTAATACAGTTTTATGCTTGCATAAAGAGGCACCTCATGAAGACGGGGCATTTTCTGGAAGCGGCTTTAAGGCTGTCTACTATATGAGAATTAGAGGCAAACAAACCACACTCACAATAGATGGCTTTTAGCCATTTTTAGAATTTTGTTTTTCACTCTCTTAACAATATGTTTGCATCACAGCAGAAGATTTTAACCCTGAGGATTTTTTAGGAACAATCCTGAAGACTACAAACACATTAAGTGTGAAAAAACCCAACTACTGGATATTCCCCAGGTTCCAACATCCACAATTTATATTGAAAGAAGTGCATCTTACCTTGAAATAATGTAACAGTTGTGTGTACTGGTAAGAGAGGAATGCTTTAACACAACCTCCTCGTAGTCTGCGTCATCAGTGCTTTTTCTTCCAACGTCCTCCACAGTGAAAACTTCAGTTGGAGACAAAAGCATCTGACCAATATTCTTCTTACAAATGTTTTCCTCCAAGTTGATAAAGTAGCAAGAGTTAATTTTGAGCAAGGTCGAGTCCTCAAGGTCAGTAAGGTCTGTGTCTGTGTCCACTATTGTGAAACTAGCTAGTCTCACTGCTGAGCCTAATTTGGGTATTTGCAAATCATCAACAATAGCATAGCCAGTCTTGCACTTCTGTGGCTTCAACAGCATCAGAGCATCCATGAGGAGAAAGTGAAGCGACTTGAAATGAAAGTTGTTTTTGTAAGTGGTAAAATTTTCTCCCATTGTCTCCACTTGACTGTTGAACTCTTTTGTGAACTGTTTGTCTCCACTGTAATAGGCTGAAAGCGCAGCAGTGTGTTCTTTGATTCCTCCGGGGATAATAAATGAACATTGGGTGTTTGCATTCCATGCTTTCTGGAATTCCACGCTTTTGTTCAGCTCTCGCCTTAACAGGCCCGACTGAATGACACTCTCCATGGCTTCTTCACGACATCCGTTATACATGTCATCCACAACATTTTGGGTCCTGTCCAGCAGCTTCACACTCCAAACCAGCACCTGCAATTGCAAGTATTTAGTATCCTTTGAAAGAACACTGGATTAGCATTAAAAAAAAATACTAGTCACATAATACTTACATTTGTGTCGCTGTTGAAATTTGTGAAAATAAAGGCAATGAGAAGCAGTTTTTCCTTGGCCAACATTTTTGTCATCTTTTTGCACTCCACTGTAAAAAAGATAAAAAATATAGACAAAAATATCTCTTCAGTGTTAGTTTTGCAACTGTTTAGATGCTAAAAATGATTAGTGTGGTCTGGCATGCTGCTACCAAGTTTGTTCAGACAAGCTATAATTCACAGGCATTTCTTCAGATGTCACAATTTCTTCTGGCTGAATTTAAATAAAAACTTCAAGACTGAAACAAAAAGTAGAAGTTCAAATGACTACAAAGACATACCTTAGGACAAGAAAGTTGAAGTAAATGTTGCAAGCTTAAAACTAAGGCTTGCACGTAGAACTGCTGTGCAAGGAAAATGGGAGGGCTTCTGTTGTAATCGCTTTCTTTTTCCTGAGGAAGGAAATTGGACTTCTATGGGGAGTTATGCAGCTCACTTGTTTGCTGCACTTTGGCTTTAAATATTCTGTACAAGCTGGAAGTAGAGTGAAGATGTTCTTCCTTTTTTCTTAACTGTTTGTTACATAGCACCGCTACTCTCATGTGAAAATGTAACTGTCCCTCTGAGAAAACCGTAATGGAATTCAATGTCATTCAGCACATTCTGATTTAAAGCCAGACCTAAATCTGTTAAACAGATGCAGTCTGCAAAAAAAAAAAGTCACAATGCCAAATAACAAATGTTTAAAAGCGGATTCAAAGCAAAATGATTAACCCTTCCACTCGCTCAGGTGGGCATGTGCTTTGGGGTCTGCATGACCCCCCAAAAAAAAAATAATAAAAATAAAAAATCCATCCGCTGTTTTACGGCGTTCGTGTGACCCCACGAGAAATTTCTCAGTGGTCGGCCTAAAAAACATTCAGTCCGCTGTTTTACAGAGTATAAATGACCCCACGAGACGTTACTTAGTGACTGGCCTAAAAAACATTCAGTCCGCTGTTTTACAGAGTATAAATGACCCCACGAGACGTTACTTAGTGACCGGCCTAAAAAAAACATTCAGTCCGCTGTTTTACAGAGTATAAATGACCCCACGAGACGTTACTTAGTGACTGGCCTAAAAAACATTCAGTCCGCTGTTTTACAGAGTATAAATGACCCCACGAGACGTTACTTAGTGACTGGCCTAAAAAACATTCAGTCCGCTGTTTTACAGAGTATAAATGACCCCACGAGACGTTACTTAGTGACCGGCCTAAAAAACATTCAGTCCGCTGTTTTACAGAGTATAAATGACCCCACGAGACGTTACTTAGTGACCGGCCTAAAAAACATTCAGTCCGCTGTTTTACAGAGTATAAATGACCCCACGAGACGTTACTTAGTGACCGGCCTAAAAAAAACATTCAGTCCGCTGTTTTACAGAGTATAAATGACCCCACGAGACGTTACTTAGTGACCGGCCTAAAAAAAACATTCAGTCCGCTGTTTTACAGAGTATAAATGACCCCACGAGACGTTACTTAGTGACTGGCCTAAAAAACATTCAGTCCGCTGTTTTACAGAGTATAAATGACCCCACGAGACGTTACTTAGTGACCGGCCTAAAAAACATTCAGTCCGCTGTTTTACAGAGTATAAATGACCCCACGAGACGTTACTTAGTGACTGGCCTAAAAAACATTCAGTCCGCTGTTTTACAGAGTATAAATGACCCCACGAGACGTTACTTAGTGACCGGCATTCGGCAATTCCCTCGCGCTGTACTTTAGGGTGCATTTGACCCCCATATCTAAATAAAATAAAAATAAATTCAGTCCGCTGTTTACGGAGCTCGTGTGACCCCACGAGACATTTCCCCACGACACAATACTTGTTTTTTTTTTTCGACTACTATTCGCAGCCCAGCCTGTTCCTGTGACGCTTTGAGTGTGTGAAATATTGTTTTTTTTTTTGTAAAAAAAAAATGCTTTTGTCTTTTCACTGTTGCTTGTCCTACACTAAACTTGCCTGTGAAACCCAATAAAACAATGATGGAGTTGATGTGTTTTTTTTCTTTCAACCATTTTTCACTCCAGCAAGGCATGAGTCAAGGTAAGTAAACTTTACAGCGACTTTTTCTTTTTAGCTGGGACTTTTGATTATGTTTTGTGTCTTTCTTTTTTTTTTTTAAAAAAAAACCTGTTGCAACTGTAAGACTTTAGAATATAATTAAATACCTTTTATTTATTTTTTGCTTTCTTTTTGTTGTTGTTTGTTTTTGCTTTCAAAAAATAAAAAGTTGTGTTTCAGCTCGCTTTTTGGAAAATCAGTTTTAAGACAGGAGCAGTTGGTCCTCTACACCAGGTGGTGGCGGTATTGCACCATTCTGTTTTCTTGTCAAGCTGCAGGAAGCGGAAGTCAAAAGCTTTGTGGTCTACCAAGCACGCATTTAATTGCTTTTAAAAACTCTAAACACTACATTGTGCAGCACTGTATGCCGTTAAAGTAGTTAGAGATTAGGGAGGGAATTCGGACACAGCTTTTCAGGACTTTTGGAACCGTGAGATTTAATGTTTACAAGCTTCACGTGTTTACATGGCTTTGTTACAAAACGGTGAGTTTTTTCTGGTCATATGGGCTTGTTGCTTTTACTAAACACCATCATTTGTGTGTCCAGACAGTTATTAAATATGCGTGGTTTGGGAAACATGGAGAAAAATGGCCAGACGTGTAATGATTAGTCCCTCATGTGTTGTTCTCTGCATATCCACTCGATGGCGCACGTAATCAGTGTTCTAAATATGCCCTCACAATGACAATTTTATTGAAGAGAAAAAAAAAACAGGAATTACCATCTTTAATGGAATTTGCATCTGATGCAATGAGTCTGAACACACAAAAAACCCAGGTGAACTCACAGATTTTTTATTGTAATACAGTATAATCATAATCAAGGATACATTTCTTGAAAATATGCAGTGTCAGATTAAATCAAATTAAAAACTAATGTATGACTCCAAATATCACAGTTACATCAAACAAATTTCAGAAGCAAAAGTTTTTGATAGTGTAATTACTCACAATTATAGACATTTTACCTTGAAGAATATCTATGAAGTACACTCGTGTCACATTTAGCTAAGTAATATAAGGAGCCACCTACCAGATATATCAAAAATAGAGATTAAGACATTTCTTAAAATGTAAAGACAACTCAAAGATGATGATAAAATAGTTTCCTACATTTTCTTATGTGATGCACACGTGTCGAACTACGTTGGTTACATATTTTGATTACAATTAATGATTGATATTACTTTTATAAAGAGCTTATATGTGGCTTGAAAAGTAACATGAAGATTACATGTCATTCTGGGAGGGAGGTCTGGTCCACATCACCTCCATCTTCTTTGGTGTCATCTATTGGGACGTCATCGTCGTCCTCATCAGAAGAACTGCCGATATAAATGATTCCAACATAATTATAAGGTATCACATGTTCCTGATAGGTTTCCATCTGTAAAAGATATAAAGATGTTAGGGAAATTTCATGTGTAATTGCATTAATTATTCATTAAAGAATAATGAATCAAAATTGCTTGAAAAGTAAAAAAAAAAAACAATACATTACCTGGTTGGGTTGCATGTTATGGTTTATTGAAAGTGGTCTCTGTGTTTTTGTCTTCAAAGCGAATTTTTCATCACTTTCTGTCTGTACGCCTTTGTCCCTTTTCGCAGGTGTGTCGTCTGCTGCTTCAGACCCTTTACTTGAAGATGTGACATCTTCCATCATCTTTTCATCTTGGAAACTGGATAGATTTCGATCTACGCCTTCACAACACAGGTATCGTCCTCCACAGAGGCAAAAACATCTCTTCCTCGAGCCAGGTTCAGGTGAACCAAAACCTTGGAGGTCCTTAAGATCTTCAGAAAAAATTGAAGGGGTGAAAGTTGTCCCGTCTAAATTTTTTTCGTCAATAATGTGAAGATTTTCCATCTTGTGCTCCAATCTGAGGTCCTGCAGAAAGCCTGAAGTAGGATGGGGAGACCTTTATTTAAATCCTCTGTCTGGAGTCTGACTTCCTGATAAGGTTGAGGAGCAAGGACGTAAATCAGAAGTTCCGAAGTTTATGGTTGTTCCTTAATTTACCATAAAGGCAAGTCAAGGCAAGTTTATTTGTATGGCACAATTCATACACAAAGTAATTCAAGGTGCTTCACAAAACAGAAAAATGCATTAAAATCACAATACATCATAGAAATAATCAACATCAAATTTACTTTAAAAGAAAAGAAAAAAAAAAGAGATTTAAAAAGAAAGGAAGGAAAGAAAAGTGCAGATAGGACCTTTCAGTCATATACACGGCTAAACAGAAATATTTTAAGTCTAGATTTGAACATGAACACAGAAGAGGCCTGTCTTACGACTTCAGGGAGGCTGTTCCAGAATTTAGCTGCAGAATATTGAAACGCCGATTCCCCTTGTTTAGTTCTGACTCTGGGAATCAACAGGAGGCCGGACCCTGAGGTCCTCAGAGTACGAGATGGTTCATATGGCACTAACATGTCAGAGATCTACTTTGGTGCGCGGCCATGGAGAAACTTGTACACAAGCAGAGCTGCTTTGAAGTCTATTCTTTGAGGTACAGGAAGCCAGTGCAGAGACCTGAGCACAGGACTAATGTGATCATACTTCCTGGTTTTGGTCAGGACTCCAGCAGCAGCATTCTGGATGCACTGAAGCTGTTTTACAGCTTACAGAGGCCGGTGAGCAGGTCGTTACAGTAGTCTAACCTACTGGAGACAAATGCATGAATAAGTATCTCCAGGTCTCGCTTTGACATTATGTTTTTGAAACACATACATTGTAACTCAAGGATCAGAATTAGCTATTCTATCATTGTGCCATGTCATGTCAGACACCTCAGAACCCACACAGATTTAAATCTATGGAGGTTTTTAATACTAAACGATGATTTGTTATTTGTTTGGTGTTTAAAGGTGCTATATATATATATATATATATATTTATATATATATATATATATACACATCATTTTGTAGAGAAATGTGTTATCAGTTGTGTGTTTTGTTGCTGTTGTAGTTACATTTTATTGGATTTATAGAAAGGAAATAAGTTGCAGCATTGATTAAAAACATATGAACAGGCAGCGGGGGGAGGGGAGTGAAATTTGACTCCTGCTCAGGGCAGATTGAGAGAGACTTTGACATGTATGTTAAAAAGATATTAGGACTAAACTCTGTGACATTTATGTGTGCTTTTCTAGTATATTTAACCCTTAGATGCGCAACATGGGTCTAAAATGACCCGCATTCATTTTCTATGTAATCTTATGATGGCTGAGTTTTCATTTTGTTGTATCTTTTAAAATATATATTTTTTGCTGTTGAACATTCCAAGTATGCTTTAGATATCTTGTTTTTATGAACCCAGAATAAGATTTTCATTTTCCTTTCATACTTTATGAATAAGAATGGTTTTTACAACAAATTTACACACATGACCCAGTCATTCAAGTGCGATTTTAATCAAGTTACTTAATGCTAACATTTGTTTTGAAATAATAGTTTATTTATTTATTTAATAGATTATATGCCACTCAGCTGCGATGTCGTAGGGGACGCACGAGTGGCTAAGAAGGGAAGACGAGAAAAAAAAAAAAAAAGCCAGGATGCATTTTTTTTTTACAAGGTCGGTTGTTGAAAACAAAGCAACAAAAAAATGCACCCGTTCAAAGCATGCGCAGCCCTATTGATCCAATACTTCCTACTATTTCTTTTACCACCAGATGTGGACATTTCTGAACACAGAAAGGATTAGGTCAAAAGGGGAAGAAAGACCGGTCCCTCCTCTCCTCCACAGTCAGGTAAACAAAAATAATCAAGCGAAGTCTGTACAAATTGTACTGTCTGTATTTTTTTTTTTCCTCCCCATACCTACAGTTCATCAGATTAGATTGTTTCTCCCCTTCTTCTCCTCCTCAAAACTGTGCTTTTATGCTTCTATGAGATCAGAGGTCAGTTCACCTTTCGTGAGCCGCGTCTATCGTTGGCAGCCAGACACCGTAGTGTTTGCTCCACGTCATGTTTCACACCGAAACGGTTTCTGATCGAGAAGAAATTCGCCTTAGCTTTTGAAAAATCTCAAGAGTTGAGCTTAAATGCAAGTGCGGACGAGGTAAGAGAAACAGGTGGCCGACAGGCACATTTAAACTAAATCGAACCAATTTATTCGCCCAAAACAGAAAAGAAATACAACCTTTTTGGTAAAGTTACATTTGTGATTAAGACGAAAGAAAACCGATAAAACTTCAACGTTTTAGATCGACAAAATCAATTCGGAGCTCTGGTCTCGTGCTGAGAAATTCAGGGGGGCTTTGTTTTTTTTTTTTTGGTTGTTTTTTTTTTTTTAGGAACCCACCTTGAAAAGGAAGGCATCCATCTGGGGCTGTGTAAACATTAAGGTTAACGTTTTTAGGTTTTTTCTGCTCTTGTGTTCCCGTTGTTTTTTGTAGGAGTGTCATGTTTTGTTGTTGTAGTGCGTTTTATTTTGGTCCTAGTCTGTCTCGATAGGTTCCATATGTGTTCTGAATACCTGCATATATTTCAGTCCTGTCATTCCCTTCCTCCTGCTGTTAAACTCATTTTCACCGAGGGCCACATCAGTGATGAGAAGAAGCCAGAATATTGCCTTGAATGCAGTTTTTCATCAGAGTTTTGCTTCACATGACTCATTTATAAAACATCTCTTCAGTGGCTGTAAGTGATTGTGTAAAAACAGCCCTGCAGCTTTTGCGCTTTTCATCCACAAGATGACAGCATTCTCCACAACAAAACCCACTTTCAATCTGTTTGAATCGCTGGCACTTCCTTGACATTTCTAAAATGAAAATCAAATGCGTTCAGTTGCATTGAAAATATCATATCTTTGTTATATATTGGCCTTTCTGTTTATTTATATTCAACTTAGATTTCTCACAAATGGAAAGTATGGGGATGAGTAACAAAGCAGGTTATGCTGATGATAAATCTTGGATTGCAACAACAGTATTTTACAAAGTTAATATATTTGGCGATTAAAATAAAATTTGCTGGGCAGCTAAAGATGTCCCTGACTATCTGGTCTGTAATTATGGTTTGGTTTTCAGGTCTGCATACAGTAGACTCTGATTCTGCAGACAAGGTTTGTGCTGGAGGCCTCAGGCAGAAATCAAATATTTGGCGATTAAAATAAGCAAACAAAGCAAACATATGTTTCTATGCAACTGTAATTCCCACTTTAAAGAAGTTATAATAAATAAATAATGAGGTATTTAACATTAAGGAGTAATTTATTTTTCATTACATTTAGTTATATATATATATATAAGTTATATCTGGCCCTTTGAGGACAGCCACTATGCTGATGTGACCCTCAGAGGAAATGAGTTTGACACCCCTGCAGTACACACTGATTCTGTATACAAGGCTTGTGATGGACGCCTCAAAATGCGGCCCACCGTGTCTCTTTATGTGGCCCGCGAGAGCATAAAAGTTTTTAATTTCTTAAAATATATATATATTTTTTTTTTAGTTGATTACATTTTATTTAGGTGTAGCTGCAGTTGTGATTATTCAGTGTCTGCAGGTCTTATGTGTGTATGCAGACAAATTGTTGTCATCAAAGCATCAATTGGATGCAAGGCTGTGTGCAGCCTCTTTTGTAAAATGTTACACTATAATACATGTTCTTTGCAGCTCAGTTTTATGCTATTTCTCCTTATTTCCTTGGACAGTTTGATCCTCCAATAATGGAGTTAAGTGGGTTTTAGCAAGTGGAAAAAAGATCAAAAGGATTTATGCTAGAGTAACAAGCAAACATATGTTTCTATGCAACTGTAATTCCCACTTTAAAGAAGTTATAATAAATAAATAATGAGGTATTTAACATTAAGGAGTAATTTATTTTTCATTACATTTAGTTATATATATAATAGTTATATCTGGCCCTTTGAGGACAGCCACTATGCTGATGTGACCCTCAGAGAAATGAGTTTGACACCCCTGCAGTAGGGGGGGGGGGGGGGGGGGGGGGGTTTTTTTTTTTTTTTTTTTTTTTTTAGGAACCCACCTTGAAAAGGAAGACATCGATCTGGGGCTGTGTAAACATTAAGGTTAACGTTTTTAGGTTTTTTCTGCTCTTGTGTTCCCGTTGTTTTTTGTGGAGTGTCATGTTTTGTTGTTGTAGTGCGTTTTATTTTCTGTCTTGATAGGTTCCATATGTGTTCTGAATACCTATACCTACCTATATATTTATGTCCTGTCATTCCCTTCATCCTGTGCTCCTGCTCATCAGTGGCTTTTGTTCGTGCTGTGACCTCAGGCCAGGGCTGGTAAACTAATTTTCACAGAGGGCCACATCAGTATAGCGGCTGTCGTCAAAGGGCCAGATATGACATATGCATCGCACCTTCAAGGAGTTGTAAAGTGCTATATGTATGAACAAAGTGTCATTCGTTCAGGTTCCCTTCAATGAAATATTTTTTTCTGACAGAGGCAAAACGACGGGGGGAAATAGCGTATGAGGATTCATACCTGCAGATCGTTCCCGACATTCCACAAAGCTTTCGTATCGCCAGAAGAGCGTTCAACTCCGTGTGCGCGCACCTCATCGAGAGGACTATACGCTTCCAGATGGCTTATCCAGCAACACTGTCCTTCACAATCAACGGAACTAAAAAGACTTTCAGAGACTCGAAAGAGGCTGAACTATTTCTAAAAATTGCCCACACATGAGGTACTGTACTCCAATTCCAACCTCAATAATAATCTGGTAAGTAAACATCAATGACTAATGTTTGTTAATGAATCGCACTCCTCCGGAGACAGAAATTTGACTTGAGTTTACTTTAATGGCTATGGTAATCTTTATGTTTCTTAAATTTTTACTTATTTTTTGTTTACTATGTTTTGTTTGTTGCGGGAATTTGGGAAAGTGTCTTCACAGAGTCTTCTACTTGCAATCTGGACATCATGTTTTCCTCAAACTGTATGGGGTTGATAAAAGTAAATTGTAGTCTTGAAGAAGACTATCTTGAACATCGCTATCTAGGTGCAAAACTGGGAAATTTAAACTGTGAATATTATAATCCAGAGGATTTAATAAAAATCAACAGTAGCTTTACCTTCTCCTCCGTGCATCTAAATATACGCAGTATTAAAAAACACCATGATGATCTACTGTCACTGCTGGCAACAATAGGTCACAATTTTGACATAATAGGCTGCAGTGAAACCTGGATGAATGAAGCTGCTTATTTAGATCTTTACAACTTAGATGGATATACACTGTTTTGCAAAAATAGAGCTGGTAAACCTGATGGAGGAGTTTGCCTGTATGTGAGCTCCTCATATTCAGTAAGGGAACGAACAGACATTATACCGGATGACGGTTTTCTGACTCAATATTTCTAGAACTAAAAGATAATAATGCAAAAAGTATTGTTATTGGAGTAATATATCGCCCACCAGACTCTGATTATGAAATATTTAGAGACAAACTTGAAAACATTCTTCTCCACATAAACCTAACAAACATAAATTGTCTTATTATGGGTGATTTAAATATAGATATATCCAAGAATCAGAATCATAATCTTTTATTATCATTCTGCAGAGCACAATGAAATTTTTTCTAGCCACTCTCGTCCAACAATATAAAAAGATAAAATAAAATAAGAATAAGGAGCTATATAAGGCATAAATACTTAAATACTGTACAGTAGAGTGGGGTGAATATTGCACATGAGTGGGTATTCCACATTAGAATGGATATTGCACATACAGCATGAATATTGCACACATAGTTTAAAATAGAGACAGAGCATTGTCAGCTATGTGCAGACAGGGGTTAGTGGGTTATGTTAAGTCTGGGGGGAGGGGGCGTTTTCATTGACCCAGTTGTGTGATGTGGGGGAGGGGTGGATGGATCTCACAATAAATGGACAATAAAATTAAAGGACAATAAAACCAACAATGACTTTATTAATACTCTTTTCTCCTCATCCTTTTTCCCAAAAATCAATGAGTACACCAGAGTTACGGAAAAAAGCAAATCCATTTTGGACAACATGATAACTAATACAGTAAATATTGAATATAAATCAGGGGTTGTATACTCAGACATTAAAGACCATTATCCTATTGCATGCTATATGAAACTAAATAAAAAACCGTCAATCCCACGTTCAAGGAGAAAAGTGAAAGTTGTAAACACCCAAACTTTAGCAAACCTAATTCAGACCAAAAGGTGGGACGCAGTATTCCACACCACAGATCCAGAATCTGCATATAATTCATTAATTGAAGAATTAACTAACTCAATTAGCATAACAATTCCAGAAAAAACAATTAGACAAAAAGACATAAAAGTAAAACCTTGGATAACCAAGGGAATACTAAATTCAATCAAACAAAAGAATAAATTGTACAAAAAGTATATAAAAAAACCAAATACCCAAAATAAATTAACTTACATAAAATATAAAAACAATCTAACAAAACTATTACAAATAAGCAAACACAATCATTTTACTACACAACTGAAGGTTGCATCTGGAGATAAAAAAAAAAAAAAAGTCTTGGAGGGTGTTAAATGACATTCTCAGCCGCAGAACAAAAACTACAGGCATCCCTGATGCCTTAGAGCAATGTCAATCAAACAATCTCAGTTTACCTGATATTTTTAACAATTATTTCTGTTCAGTTGGGAAAAGTCTCTCTCAAAACATTCATCCACCAGGTGGTGCTAACTACAATGTTTATCTTCAGGGAAATTACCCAAATTCATTCTTTCTAAAACCAACCTGTAAAACAGAAGTGGTGAATATTATAAACAGGCTAAGATCGTCCTACACAGTTGGTGCTGATAACATAAGTAGTAACATCATCAAAGCTATAGTAAATGAAATTGCAGAACCTCTCGCTTACACCATTAATCTTTCATTAACACATGGCAAAGTCCCAAAAATTACTAAAATAGCTCAAATAATACCCATATATAAGTCTGGGGACAAAAATGATACTAAAAATTACAGACCCATATCAATACTGCTAATTCTTCCCAAAGTATGTGAGCGAGTTGTGTACTCAAGATTATTAGACTATTTTGTAAAACACAATGTATTAGTGCCACAACAATATGGCTTTAGGAAAACAGCACCACGGGTATGGCTATCTTAGATCTTGTAGAAAAAAATTAATGACGCCTTTGAAAGAGGTGAATATGGTATTGGGGTTTTTCTGGATCTTTCTAAGGCATTTGACACTATAGATCATGAAATCGTACTCAGCAAATTAAGGCATTACGGGGTCAGGGGATTAGCGCTCCAGTGGTTCAGTTCAATCTGAGTTAACATTTAATCATACACATTTAAACCAATGATAATAATAAAACAATTTCCTTTACATAATCCAACACACACACACACACACACACACACTTATCTTGCATGTCAGAACGAATGGGGGGAATGACTGTAAAGAGTCCAGCCTGGTCTCATTAAAAAATAAAATAAAAAAGAAATAATGAAAAATTAAGCAAGGCATCGTTCTGAGCTGACGGTCCTAGTACTACCGAGAAGGTCTCTTGGCAGTTTTAGTCAGGCGCAGTAAGAGCGACCGTCCTGTCGCTCTTACCGGAGGAGGATGAGAGTCTGGAATCATGTTGGTCAAATTCAGCATGTAGCCCGGAGGCTGTCCTGCATCGCTGTTATTCATACGGCAGATGAAGGGAAACAGAAATTACTCTCAACAAACACAGGCCTGGATGAGGCAGTTATATTTTAATAAATATTGTTATTTCATTTCATTTTCATTTTATTTTTCCACAATGCGTCAAAAGCAACGAATCTCACAATACAGAATGTGGAAAAAAAATGGACATCCCAGAAGCAGCTGCTTATTATTAGGGGTCCAGCATTTTAAACAAGCATAAAAATACAAAAGATGAGTGGCGGAAGGAAAAGAAAAGAAAAGAATTTCATAAATAAAATATACTAATAGAATGAGAGAAATGATGGTAATATAGTGGAAAGTGTTAGACAATAGGGACAATGAATTTGAACAACATAAACTCTGGCGTGTAGCCATATAAGTGTCAAGAGACAGAAAGAAATCACAAACACGTTAATAGATGGTTTTGGTTGGAGCAGGATTTTTACAGTATGTTGACAATAATAGCAATTTCAGTTTCCTTTTAAACATGTATATTGTTGCAGACTGTTTAACGTCATTTTCTAAAATATTCCAAGTTTGTGGACCTCTAGTACAGACAGAGAAGCTTGTACATTTTAATTTTCTGTTTTGCCTTTTAGCATATGCTTTCCCCTGGTGTCATGGTGATAAGAGGGCAAAAAAAGTGGTATGAGGTCACACAAACGACTATTTAATTTATTAACAACACTGTACATTGTGCATGCATTATGATACGTGTTGAGTTCCGGTAAATTAAGGAGGCTGTATCTGTGGAAGAGTGGATCCGTTGGGGAACTTGGCGTGGACCAGGTTATGGCTCTTATTGCTTTCTTTTGTGTAATCAGGAGTTTTGCCATGTAGGTAGAATATGTGTTATTCCATATGATGTTACAGTAATTCAGGTGAGACTCAAACACGGATCTGTACAATGTTAGCAATGCGTCTGATGGGAGCATGTGCCGAATCTTATAGAATAAACCAACAAGTTTGGATAATTTCTTAACTAGTTCATCTATGTGTTTTTTTATTTATAAATTGATCTATATGGATTCCAAGAAATTTGATCGAGTCCACCTGTTGAAGAGATTGCCCATCTATATTTATGTTCAATTTCCTGTAGGTGGATTTGTGTCTGGATGTGTGGAATATGATAAAAAAAAGTTTTGCTCGTGTTTAATGACAATTTATTGCATTTGAACCAAGTATCTACTTTTACTAGTTGTTCATTTAAGAGTTTTTCCAATAGGTCGATATTTCTATGTGACATGAATAAACTAGTATCGTCTGCAAAAAGTATTTTGTGGATGGCTCCAGAACAGAAAACAAAATCATTTATATAAATTATGAAAAGAAGTGGTCCCAATATGGATCCTTGTGGTACAACCGTTTGAATGTTGAGTTTTTGTGATTTTAGTTCATTAACCTTTACATATTGCTCTCTTCCACAGAAATAACTCCTGAACCACTGGAGCGCTAATCCCCTGACCCCGTAATGCCTTAATTTGCTGAGTACGATTTCATGATCTATAGTGTCAAATGCCTTAGAAAGATCCAGAAAAACCCCAATACCATATTCACCTCTTTCAAAGGCGTCATTAATTTTTTTCTACAAGATCTAAGATAGCCATACCCGTGGTGCTGTTTTCCTAAAGCCATATTGTTGTGGCACTAATACATTGTGTTTTACAAAATAGTCTAATAATCTTGAGTACACAACTCGCTCACATACTTTGGGAAGAATTAGCAGTATTGATATGGGTCTGTAATTTTTAGTATCATTTTTGTCCCCAGACTTATATATGGGTATTATTTGAGCTATTTTAGTAATTTTTGGGACTTTGCCATGTGTTAATGAAAGATTAATGGTGTAAGCGAGAGGTTCTGCAATTTCATTTACTATAGCTTTGATGATGTTACTACTTATGTTATCAGCACCAACTGTGTAGGACGATCTTAGCCTGTTTATAATATTCACCACTTCTGTTTTACAGGTTGGTTTTAGAAAGAATGAATTTGGGTAATTTCCCTGAAGATAAACATTGTAGTTAGCACCACCTGGTGGATGAATGTTTTGAGAGAGACTTTTCCCAACTGAACAGAAATAATTGTTAAAAATATCAGGTAAACTGAGATTGTTTGATTGACATTGCTCTAAGGCATCAGGGATGCCTGTAGTTTTTGTTCTGCGGCTGAGAATGTCATTTAACACCCTCCAAGACTTTTTTTTTTTTTTTATCTCCAGATGCAACCTTCAGTTGTGTAGTAAAATGATTGTGTTTGCTTATTTGTAATAGTTTTGTTAGATTGTTTTTATATTTTATGTAAGTTAATTTATTTTGGGTATTTGGTTTTTTTATATACTTTTTGTACAATTTATTCTTTTGTTTGATTGAATTTAGTATTCCCTTGGTTATCCAAGGTTTTACTTTTATGTCTTTTTGTCTAATTGTTTTTTCTGGAATTGTTATGCTAATTGAGTTAGTTAATTCTTCAATTAATGAATTATATGCAGATTCTGGATCTGTGGTGTGGAATACTGCGTCCCACCTTTTGGTCTGAATTAGGTTTGCTAAAGTTTGGGTGTTTACAACTTTCACTTTTCTCCTTGAACGTGGGATTGACGGTTTTTTATTTAGTTTCATATAGCATGCAATAGGATAATGGTCTTTAATGTCTGAGTATACAACCCCTGATTTATATTCAATATTTACTGTATTAGTTATCATGTTGTCCAAAATGGATTTGCTTTTTTCCGTAACTCTGGTGTACTCATTGATTTTTGGGAAAAAGGATGAGGAGAAAAGAGTATTAATAAAGTCATTGTTGGTTTTATTGTCCTTTAATTTTATTGTCCATTTATTGTGAGATCCATCCACCCCTCCCCCACATCACACAACTGGGTCAATGAAAACGCCCCCTCCCCCCAGACTTAACATAACCCACTAACCCCTGTCTGCACATAGCTGACAATGCTCTGTCTCTATTTTAAACTATGTGTGCAATATTCATGCTGTATGTGCAATATCCATTCTAATGTGGAATACCCACTCATGTGCAATATTCACCCCACTCTACTGTACAGTATTTAAGTATTTATGCCTTATATAGCTCCTTATTCTTATTTTATTTTATCTTTTTATATTGTTGGACGAGAGTGGCTAGAAAAAATTTCATTGTGCTCTGCAGAATGATAATAAAAGATTATGATTCTGATTCTTGGATATATCTATATTTAAATCACC
Source organism: Oryzias curvinotus (assembly GCA_023969325.1). Classification (NCBI taxonomy): domain Eukaryota; kingdom Metazoa; phylum Chordata; class Actinopteri; order Beloniformes; family Adrianichthyidae; genus Oryzias; species Oryzias curvinotus. The sequence goes on from CM043722.1 coordinate 62,575, forward strand.
CATAATAAGACAATTTATGTTTGTTAGGTTTATGTGGAGAAGAATGTTTTCAAGTTTGTCTCTAAATATTTCATAATCAGAGTCTGGTGGGCGATATATTACTCCAATAACAATACTTTTTGCATTATTATCTTTTAGTTCTAGAAATATTGAGTCAGAAAACCGTCATCCGGTATAATGTCTGTTCGTTCCCTTACTGAATATGAGGAGCTCACATACAGGCAAACTCCTCCATCAGGTTTACCAGCTCTATTTTTGCAAAACAGTGTATATCCATCTAAGTTGTAAAGATCTAAATAAGCAGCTTCATTCATCCAGGTTTCACTGCAGCCTATTATGTCAAAATTGTGACCTATTGTTGCCAGCAGTGACAGTAGATCATCATGGTGTTTTTTAATACTGCGTATATTTAGATGCACGGAGGAGAAGGTAAAGCTACTGTTGATTTTTATTAAATCCTCTGGATTATAATATTCACAGTTTAAATTTCCCAGTTTTGCACCTAGATAGCGATGTTCAAGATAGTCTTCTTCAAGACTACAATTTACTTTTATCAACCCCATACAGTTTGAGGAAAACATGATGTCCAGATTGCAAGTAGAAGACTCTGTGAAGACACTTTCCCAAATTCCCGCAACAAACAAAACATAGTAAACAAAAAATAAGTAAAAATTTAAGAAACATAAAGATTACCATAGCCATTAAAGTAAACTCAAGTCAAATTTCTGTCTCCGGAGGAGTGCGATTCATTAACAAACATTAGTCATTGATGTTTACTTACCAGATTATTATTGAGGTTGGAATTGGAGTACAGTACCTCATGTGTGGGCAATTTTTAGAAATAGTTCAGCCTCTTTCGAGTCTCTGAAAGTCTTTTTAGTTCCGTTGATTGTGAAGGACAGTGTTGCTGGATAAGCCATCTGGAAGCGTATAGTCCTCTCGATGAGGTGCGCGCACACGGAGTTGAACGCTCTTCTGGCGATACGAAAGCTTTGTGGAATGTCGGGAACGATCTGCAGGTATGAATCCTCATACGCTATTTCCCCCCGTCGTTTTGCCTCTGTCAGAAAAAAATATTTCATTGAAGGGAACCTGAACGAATGACACTTTGTTCATACATATAGCACTTTACAACTCCTTGAAGGTGCGATGCATATGTCATATCTGGCCCTTTGACGACAGCCGCTATACTGATGTGGCCCTCTGTGAAAATTAGTTTACCAGCCCTGGCCTGAGGTCACAGCACGAACAAAAGCCACTGATGAGCAGGAGCACAGGATGAAGGGAATGACAGGACATAAATATATAGGTAGGTATAGGTATTCAGAACACATATGGAACCTATCAAGACAGAAAATAAAACGCACTACAACAACAAAACATGACACTCCACAAAAAACAACGGGAACACAAGAGCAGAAAAAACCTAAAAACGTTAACCTTAATGTTTACACAGCCCCAGATCGATGTCTTCCTTTTCAAGGTGGGTTCCTAAAAAAAAAAAAAAAAAAAACAAACCCCCCCCCCCCCCCCCCCTACTGCAGGGGTGTCAAACTCATTTCTCTGAGGGTCACATCAGCATAGTGGCTGTCCTCAAAGGGCCAGATATAACTTATATATATATAACTAAATGTAATGAAAAATAAATTACTCCTTAATGTTAAATACCTCATTATTTATTTATTATAACTTCTTTAAAGTGGGAATTACAGTTGCATAGAAACATATGTTTGCTTGTTACTCTAGCATAAATCCTTTTGATCTTTTTTCCACTTGCTAAAACCCACTTAACTCCATTATTGGAGGATCAAACTGTCCAAGGAAATAAGGAGAAATAGCATAAAACTGAGCTGCAAAGAACATGTATTATAGTGTAACATTTTACAAAAGAGGCTGCACACAGCCTTGCATCCAATTGATGCTTTGATGACAACAATTTGTCTGCATACACACATAAGACCTGCAGACACTGAATAATCACAACTGCAGCTACACCTAAATAAAATGTAATCAACTAAAAAAAAATATATATATATTTTAAGAAATTAAAAACTTTTATGCTCTCGCGGGCCACATAAAGAGACACGGTGGGCCGCATTTTGAGGCGTCCATCACAAGCCTTGTATACAGAATCAGTGTGTACTGCAGGGGTGTCAAACTCATTTCCTCTGAGGGTCACATCAGCATAGTGGCTGTCCTCAAAGGGCCAGATATAACTTATATATATATATATAACTAAATGTAATGAAAAATAAATTACTCCTTAATGTTAAATACCTCATTATTTATTTATTATAACTTCTTTAAAGTGGGAATTACAGTTGCATAGAAACATATGTTTGCTTTGTTTGCTTATTTTAATCGCCAAATATTTGATTTCTGCCTGAGGCCTCCAGCACAAACCTTGTCTGCAGAATCAGAGTCTACTGTATGCAGACCTGAAAACCAAACCATAATTACAGACCAGATAGTCAGGGACATCTTTAGCTGCCCAGCAAATTTTATTTTAATCGCCAAATATATTAACTTTGTAAAATACTGTTGTTGCAATCCAAGATTTATCATCAGCATAACCTGCTTTGTTACTCATCCCCATACTTTCCATTTGTGAGAAATCTAAGTTGAATATAAATAAACAGAAAGGCCAATATATAACAAAGATATGATATTTTCAATGCAACTGAACGCATTTGATTTTCATTTTAGAAATGTCAAGGAAGTGCCAGCGATTCAAACAGATTGAAAGTGGGTTTTGTTGTGGAGAATGCTGTCATCTTGTGGATGAAAAGCGCAAAAGCTGCAGGGCTGTTTTTACACAATCACTTACAGCCACTGAAGAGATGTTTTATAAATGAGTCATGTGAAGCAAAACTCTGATGAAAAACTGCATTCAAGGCAATATTCTGGCTTCTTCTCATCACTGATGTGGCCCTCGGTGAAAATGAGTTTAACAGCAGGAGGAAGGGAATGACAGGACTGAAATATATGCAGGTATTCAGAACACATATGGAACCTATCGAGACAGAAAATAAAACGCACTACAACAACAAAACATGACACTCCACAAAAAACAACGGGAACACAAGAGCAGAAAAAACCTAAAAACGTTAACCTTAATGTTTACACAGCCCCAGATGGATGCCTTCCTTTTCAAGGTGGGTTCCTAAAAAAAAAAAACAACCAAAAAAAAAAAAAACAAAGCCCCCCTGAATTTCTCAGCACGAGACCAGAGCTCCGAATTGATTTTGTCGATCTAAAACGTTGAAGTTTTATCGGTTTTCTTTCGTCTTAATCACAAATGTAACTTTACCAAAAAGGTTGTATTTCTTTTCTGTTTTGGGCGAATAAATTGGTTCGATTTAGTTTAAATGTGCCTGTCGGCCACCTGTTTCTCTTACCTCGTCCGCACTTGCATTTAAGCTCAACTCTTGAGATTTTTCAAAAGCTAAGGCGAATTTCTTCTCGATCAGAAACCGTTTCGGTGTGAAACATGACGTGGAGCAAACACTACGGTGTCTGGCTGCCAACGATAGACGCGGCTCACGAAAGGTGAACTGACCTCTGATCTCATAGAAGCATAAAAGCACAGTTTTGAGGAGGAGAAGAAGGGGAGAAACAATCTAATCTGATGAACTGTAGGTATGGGGAGGAAAAAAAAAAATACAGACAGTACAATTTGTACAGACTTCGCTTGATTATTTTTGTTTACCTGACTGTGGAGGAGAGGAGGGACCGGTCTTTCTTCCCCTTTTGACCTAATCCTTTCTGTGTTCAGAAATGTCCACATCTGGTGGTAAAAGAAATAGTAGGAAGTATTGGATCAATAGGGCTGCGCATGCTTTGAACGGGTGCATTTTTTTGTTGCTTTGTTTTCAACAACCGACCTTGTAAAAAAAAAAATGCATCCTGGCTTTTTTTTTTTCTCGTCTTCCCTTCTTAGCCACTCGTGCGTCCCCTACGACATCGCAGCTGAGTGGCATATAATCTATTAAATAAATAAATAAACTATTATTTCAAAACAAATGTTAGCATTAAGTAACTTGATTAAAATCGCACTTGAATGACTGGGTCATGTATGTAAATTTGTTGTAAAAACCATTCTTATTCATAAAGTATGAAAGGAAAATGAAAATCTTATTCTGGGTTCATAAAAACAAGATATCTAAAGCATACTTGGAATGTTCAACAGCAAAAAATATATATTTTAAAAGATACAACAAAATGAAAACTCAGCCATCATAAGATTACATAGAAAATGAATGCGGGTCATTTTAGACCCATGTTGCGCATCTAAGGGTTAAATATACTAGAAAAGCACACATAAATGTCACAGAGTTTAGTCCTAATATCTTTTTAACATACATGTCAAAGTCTCTCTCAATCTGCCCTGAGCAGGAGTCAAATTTCACTCCCCTCCCCCCGCTGCCTGTTCATATGTTTTTAATCAATGCTGCAACTTATTTCCTTTCTATAAATCCAATAAAATGTAACTACAACAGCAACAAAACACACAACTGATAACACATTTCTCTACAAAATGATGTGTGTATATATATATATATATATAGCACCTTTAAACACCAAACAAATAACAAATCATCGTTTAGTATTAAAAACCTCCATAGATTTAAATCTGTGTGGGTTCTGAGGTGTCTGACATGACATGGCACAATGATAGAATAGCTAATTCTGATCCTTGAGTTACAATGTATGTGTTTCAAAAACATAATGTCAAAGCGAGACCTGGAGATACTTATTCATGCATTTGTCTCCAGTAGGTTAGACTACTGTAACGGCCTGCTCACCGGCCTCTGTAAGCTGTAAAACAGCTTCAGTGCATCCAGAATGCTGCTGCTGGAGTCCTGACCAAAACCAGGAAGTATGATCACATTAGTCCTGTGCTCAGGTCTCTGCACTGGCTTCCTGTACCTCAAAGAATAGACTTCAAAGCAGCTCTGCTTGTGTACAAGTTTCTCCATGGCCACGCACCAAAGTACATCTCTGACATGTTAGTGCCATATGAACCATCTCGTACTCTGAGGACCTCAGGGCCCGGCCTTCTGTTGATTCCCAGAGTCAGAACTAAACAAGGGGAATCAGCGTTTCAATATTCTGCAGCTAAAATCTGGAACAGCCTCCCTGAAGTCGTAAGACAGGCCTCTTCTGTGTTCATGTTCAAATCTAGACTTAAAATATTTCTGTTTAGCCGTGTATATGACTGAAAGGTCCTATCTGCACTTTTCTTTCCTTCCTTTCTTTTTAAATCTCTTTTTTTTTTCTTTTCTTTTAAAGTAAATTTGATGTTGATTATTTCTATGATGTATTGTGATTTTAATGCATTTTTCTGTTTTGTGAAGCACCTTGAATTACTTTGTGTATGAATTGTGCCATACAAATAAACTTGCCTTGACTTGCCTTTATGGTAAATTAAGGAACAACCATAAACTTCGGAACTTCTGATTTACGTCCTTGCTCCTCAACCTTATCAGGAAGTCAGACTCCAGACAGAGGATTTAAATAAAGGTCTCCCCATCCTACTTCAGGCTTTCTGCAGGACCTCAGATTGGAGCACAAGATGGAAAATCTTCACATTATTGACGAAAAAAATTTAGACGGGACAACTTTCACCCCTTCAATTTTTTCTGAAGATCTTAAGGACCTCCAAGGTTTTGGTTCACCTGAACCTGGCTCGAGGAAGAGATGTTTTTGCCTCTGTGGAGGACGATACCTGTGTTGTGAAGGCGTAGATCGAAATCTATCCAGTTTCCAAGATGAAAAGATGATGGAAGATGTCACATCTTCGAGTAAAGGGCCTGAAGCAGCAGACGACACACCTGCGAAAATGGACAGAGGCGTACAGACAGAAAGTGATGAAAAATTCGCTTTGAAGACAAAAACACAGAGACCACTTTCAATAAACCATAACATGCAACCCAACCAGGTAATGTATTGTTTTTTTTTTTACTTTTCAAGCAATTTTGATTCATTATTCTTTAATGAATAATTAATGCAATTACACATGAAATTTCCCTAACATCTTTATATCTTTTACAGATGGAAACCTATCAGGAACATGTGATACCTTATAATTATGTTGGAATCATTTATATCGGCAGTTCTTCTGATGAGGACGACGATGACGTCCCAATAGATGACACCAAAGAAGATGGAGGTGATGTGGACCAGACCTCCCTCCCAGAATGACATGTAATCTTCATGTTACTTTTCAAGCCACATATAAGCTCTTTATAAAAGTAATATCAATCATTAATTGTAATCAAAATATGTAACCAACGTAGTTCGACACGTGTGCATCACATAAGAAAATGTAGGAAACTATTTTATCATCATCTTTGAGTTGTCTTTACATTTTAAGAAATGTCTTAATCTCTATTTTTGATATATCTGGTAGGTGGCTCCTTATATTACTTAGCTAAATGTGACACGAGTGTACTTCATAGATATTCTTCAAGGTAAAATGTCTATAATTGTGAGTAATTACACTATCAAAAACTTTTGCTTCTGAAATTTGTTTGATGTAACTGTGATATTTGGAGTCATACATTAGTTTTTAATTTGATTTAATCTGACACTGCATATTTTCAAGAAATGTATCCTTGATTATGATTATACTGTATTACAATAAAAAATCTGTGAGTTCACCTGGGTTTTTTGTGTGTTCAGACTCATTGCATCAGATGCAAATTCCATTAACCCTTGTGCTGTCTTAGGGGGAAGAAAAGCATGGATTAAAAGGAGGTGGGGGGGGGTCGTTTTAAAAACGCATACCCCCTTTGGTCTGGACAGCAGACAGGTACACCCGGTACACCCGCCCGCAATCGAAGAGGGTCGAGTTCCTGAAAAATGTTTTTTCACTGTGGATTTACTCAGTCTAGTTTAATTTTTGTCATTTATATAATTTTAAAATGTTCATTTCCATACTAAAGTTTTATTTTCCGAGAAACTCAAATACAGGTATGCCCATGCAGATCATCATTTAATTTGGACAAGCAGATCAGTTCAGTGTGGAAATCCAGCTTCTTTCAGTTAAAGCAGCTGGTTAAAGTCAAATCGTTTTTATCAAAAAAGCCCTTTGACACAATAATCCACGCCTTTGCTACTACTCGACTGGATTACTGTAACTCTCCTTTTTTTTTTGCATCTCTCACTCGTCCTCATCCCGTCTCCAGCTGGCACAGATCGCTGCTGTACGTTTGTTAACTGGAACGTGGAACAGAGAGCATATTACTCAAGTTCTGAATTCTCTACACTGGCCGCCTGTCCATTTTAGAGTTCATTTTAAAATTCTTTTATTTGTTTCTAAATCTTTAAACAGTCTGGCTCTGCCCTATCTCTCTGAGCTGCTGCAGCTGCATTCCCTTCCCACTCGCTTAGATCAGCTGACCAGCTGCTCCTGAATGTGCCAAGGACACGGGGGACACCCAGGGTGGACATAGGATTTGCTAGGCCCCAGCTCGTGGGATGCACTGCTCATGTAGGTTAGGCAGGCCCATTCTTCGAATGTTTTTCTCAATGGCTTTTAACTTAGTTTGATACTTAAGGTATATCCATGCAAGTCATCATGTTTGAGTTGCTGTTTGTATTAATTTTCGTTACTTTTGTATTATATTGTTTATTTTCATTCATTTATTTATTTTTTCCTTTCATGAAAATTAATGTTCAAATGTTTACATGTTTCTCTTACATATTGAACTTTTCATGATTGGAAGGGAGCAGAATTGAAGAACACAATTTTTATAATTATCTGCTCCGTTTTAAACATTACATTTACATTTCTCACACCATCACCTGTGCTCAGATTTCACAATGTACAGTTCCACTACACAGCAAATACATTCCATTCATTTAATACATAGATTCCAAAAATTCCATTCAACAGTCAAGTTTGTACACTCAAAAAAATAACTCATTGGATGAACTCAATTTAATTGTGGGCAGGGGTGAAAGTAGAATTTTTCTTTTGCCGGTACTATGACAAATTATTTCCAAATGTATATTTTTTAAAGCAGTTAAAGGAAATAAATGCACTTGATATCAAATTGTATACATAAATAACATGTGTAGACAAGGTGTTTTTGTGAAAACAATCTTTAATTGAACATTGTGAATTTTTCAGAACATGAAAAATGTGAACATCCAAATAGATTTCGTTTGTCTATCGTGAACTAAATTTATATTGAATCTGTCGGAGGTGTGGGAAGAAATGAGGATGCCTGATGTCAGCCAACTTGTACTTTTAATTTTCTCAGTAAACGATCGGTGCGCACTGGCAATACAGAACAGTCAAAGAGAGTCTTGAACAGAATATACAGAGCATAAAATAAAGCATCTGTTGTCTCACACTGCCATCTAGTGGAATATAACAAAAGTGCTCTGACTAACAACATCTATGTTGTCTCCTTGTATTTCTACTTGTAACTTAATAATACTATGACAGAATCAAACTGACCAATCACATAAGTGACGTGAAGTTTGATTCATTTATTGTTTTTCGCGTCCCGTTGCTCCTCCGTGTGGCATAAACATTAATGCTCAGTTGGCTGATCGAATTGAATGTCCCCCAACAAATAATCAAACGTACCACGTTTCCACGCATGCGCATTAGGTTTGTTTACGGAAGCGAGAGCGAAAGCTACGAGGCAGACAGGGAAAGAGATCCAGAGCATTTTATCGGTCGATACGCCAAATAAAAAAAAATGCTTCTGTCATGTGTTATGAAGTGAAAACAGGAACACAGCGGATCTCCTCCCAACTAGAACGGCGTTCCGCCTCGAAATCTTTTAACGGAACGCCGCTCCGGACCGTTCCGGCTTACTTTCACCTCTGATTGTGGGCAGGATTTCCATCCAATAAATATGAGTAACCCCACCTCAAAGACAATTCTTCCATGTAATGAAATATAATTGAGTTAGTCGAACTCAAATTTATCAAGAAAGGTAAAGCAAAAAAAAAAAAAAACGTAAAAACAGTCTGATGTTAGCCCCGAACTCAGTACCTCTGTATAGTTAATCCCCTTACTAACCCACTGAGCTAACACTTCTGTGCCTGTTTAGTGCCGCCGCTATAAATATATAGATTCATTATTTCCTCGAAAGAGGCTCGTTGTGTATCGTCTTATTGGGAGAAGCCGAGTTGAAACGATGTCACGCCACAGTTCGTTTTTTACGTGGAAAAAAACGAAAGAGTTGAACATTTTAATAGTTGAATGGTTATAATAGGTGAAAAATTGTAGCCGTAAGACGGTGTGGGTGCCAGATATGCTCGGGCTGCCGGATGTTCTCGGGGTCCTCAGGGGTCCTTCGACCAATGATGACGTCACACAATTTGATTGGCTGTAAGTTGCCACGATGACGTCTAACTTAGTGATTGGTCAATTTCAAACTTTCTGTTATTTGTGAGATCGCCAGCACAAAAACTTTCCGTTATTTTGTGAGAAACATGGATGAATCATCCATCATTATCATAGCCTCACCCTCACTTCTAAGAATCCCGACAGCAAAAAGGTGACCATTCGAACGACGTCAAAGAATTACACAGTTAAAAGTAAGTAACAACAATGAATGTGGTGTGTGACTTGTTCGATACACGCAGATGTCACTGTTTTTGAAGACGGATTTACTACCAGTATAATTAGTCATTACTCAGATACTAAGTTAACGCCAATTGAAGTTAACATGATTCTCTTTTCCTGGTGGTTATTAGATGAGCAGTTGTATTACAACCATCGGGGCAACCTGCGCTTGGTCGTGTTTCAAGCGCAGGTTTGCGACATTTTAAGGAGCTGTCACGATCAATGAGGTATATCACTAGAGGAGACACGCCCGCTTTAGAAGCCTGGCCGACGGTGGCGGAGCGCGACGCCATCTTGGTGAGGTCGACGACGCCCACATGTCATTGATTTCCATTGATTTTAGTGGTGTCTAAGTAGCTTTTATAAACTGTATGTATTTTTAGATTTAAATATATTTATACATATATATAAATATATTATATTTTATGTATATAATGTATATATAGATACATCATTTGTTGTTGTTAAAGAAGAGAAACAGTCAGCCTTAAAAGCTCAAACTTGAATGAAAATGCATTGTTGCAGGACTTCTTACAAATAAAAAAAAATTATTAAAAAGAATTTTTAAAATTACTTTCTAAACATTTAGAAGTTTTAGACCTCTTTGACATGCAATTTAAATTATTTAAAAAAAACAACAACAATAAGTCAATAATAATAATAATAAATCAATAGTAAGTCAATACAAACAATAAATAAAAATAAATAAGTCAATAAATAATAATAATAATAATAATAATAATAATAATAATAATAATAATAATAATAATAATAATAATAATAATAATAATAATAATAATAATCAAAAGAAGTCCAAAAGTGAACAATAGATTTACCCTGGCCTCTTATCAAAATCTGTTTCCACGAATGTTTTGAACAGCCAGACTGTATTACCAGTTGGTACCACAGTGATCCATCTGGGTTTGCTCTTTTGATAGCCAAGATCCACTTTTTCCTGAAGTCTGAGTCCATTGGAAACCTGACTCAGTCACTGAGTCAGAAATGTATAAATCTGTATAAATAGCATAGTATGCTGTATAATTAAATATTTGTAATAAATTGTACTTTATTTTTCAAGGCATAACCTAATGTGTCTGCAGGTCAACTTTTTGAGGCTTTGGGTGTGAAGCACTGCATTACATCAGCCTACCATCCCCAGGCCAATGGACAGGATGAGCGCACTAATCGCAACATCAAGGCTGGGCTTTCCAATTACTGTGGGGAGGATAAAAATGACTGGGATATCCATTTAAGGGGAATAGTGGCAGGCATCAACACAGCTAAACAGGTAACGTTGTGTAAAAATGTGTGAGTGAACCATGTTTACCAAGACAGAAGAACTGTGTAACCTTTTTTTTTTACACAAACAGAGATCAACCAGGTTCACACCCTATTGTGCCCTGTTTGGAAGACACCCTCGCACAGCAGGTGTGATAAATGTCACACAAGAAGAGGGGGATGACAAAGATGTTCTTGTAGTAGAGGAGACGGAAGAGCACCTGGAGGCCAAGCTAGCAGAAGTTGCTGATTTGCATGCAAAGGTAATGGTAAAATAGAAATACATGCATCTAGGCATCTAAAATGTCATTGTTTCAATCGCCATTGCATAAGTATTTATATTTTCTCAGATTTACCAGAACATAAAAAAATGCACAGCAAAAACAAAAGATGGAATATGAGAGCAGGAAAAAACGAAATGTGAAATCGTTCATCTTCAAAGTTGGTGATGATGTCCTTAAAGCCAATAAAAGAAAGGAAGGACGAAAAGGAGGACGCCTGGAACCAAACTGGTCTGGACCATATGTGATAGCCTCAATTTCAGAAAAGGGTGTGGCGACCCTGTCCAGTAAAACAGGAGTTCAACTAAAACAAAATGTAAATCTTTCACATCTGAAGCCATTCATCAGTCCTAAATTGAGAGATATTATGCTCATTAATATAAGGAGAAATGTCATATTAGAGGTTTGTTTTATGTGACGTGCCAGTGGTTTGACTGGGCCTGTGGCACTTGCATAATACTGTACTCTTGTTTTTCAGAGTCCAAAGGGCCAGAAATTATAATTCCTCAAGTGGACAGCTGCCAAGGTACATTTTTTAAGTGCAGTTTAGTCAGTCAGTATGGCTGTGGTAGCAACGAACACAACTTTACTCTAGTTCAGATGTTTTTTTTTGGTCTTTAAACTTAAAAGACAAGTATGTACTTATAACTGTGTGGGTGTGTGTTTCTTGTTTTATTTTTATTTAAACTAACAGTTGAGCAGGAGCCCATTTCTATCCAACTGGTGCCACAGCAGTCAGTACAGGATCACGACTACTGGCCTGGTTTGGGATATTTACAAGAGCTCTCCCCAGTACAAGCCATGCTGGTAGGTATACTTGTGTGTATGGGGTTTTTCCTTAACAGAAGTAACCAGTCGGAGAGTAACTCTGACATCCTTATCTTGTCAGCGTTTCTTATCTCGTCAGCGTCTTCAGTATTTTTCTCCATCTCAGTGGCTAAATGGTAGTCAATGCGAGTGTGTGTGTGTGATATACAATAATACAATGACTTGAAAACCCTATCTATGTGTCTACTGCAAAAGTAATTTTGAATGGTATTTTTTTTTATGTTATTGTTTATGTTTTGCATTGTATCTGCAGCTGAACTATGTACTCGATGAAAGTCGATCTGGAACAGAGATTTTGGTTAAGGATGGGGATGTCTGTCTGACAAGGGAAGATTTCCAGACCTTGGGTCTTAGTCAGTGCATGGAATCCGATGTATGTACATGTTAAGGTTGATGTATTAAGTTTTGGGTAAATATACAAAGTACTTACTTATACTACTCTGTTGCAGATTGGAAATGCGTGCTTCAAACTTATCAAAGAGGCTGCACAAAGACATGTATGGTGTTATCATGTATTGAATCACACTATATGCCCTCGTAGTCATGGGACCTTATTATTGCTGTCTTTTATTGTAAAACTGTGTATTCCAAACATTGAAACATTGTTTTTGTGGAATCTCATTTTCCATATGTAATTCTCATCAATGTAGGGAAAGGATGTCCACATTGTGGACATGTATGTTGTTCCAACATGGAAGTCTAAGACCGGGGATCCAATGGCTTCTCTTCCTGTAAGGCCCTTTTCTGTGATCTTTTCTCTTGCTTTACACAGCTTGACTTACAATTTAGCAAATTTGCTTGTTTAAATCTCCAGGTTGACATTCAGTTCAAAGACTCAATAATTGTCCCTGCCTGGAGCCGACAGCCTGGAAGAGCAGATCACTATTTGCTTTGTGTTAGTTTATTTCAAATATTCTCCAGAGTCTAAGTGAAAATTTAACCAGTATATTCTGTAAATTTATCTTGATGTAGGGTGTAATTGTAGTTCTTTTGAAAATGGTTCACAGGTTCTGAAGCCAGCAAAGAAAGAGCTGTTTTTGCTGGATTCGCTCAAACCAGATGGCTTTGGCGACAGTTGTTTCCATACCATCTTTAGGTTTTGCAACATAATAAATCAGCCCCGTTCTGTGGCTTGTTCGATTTGGGATTTATAAAAAAACAAACAAATTCACAGTATTCCAATCATGCAGGTACAGAACATTTGGGCCCGATCTGGCAAATTACACGATTTTAATTTTCTAATCTCTGCATCACAACCATCAGGTCTGCTGAGGAATACTATGAATTGCAATATTCAGCTTGTCTATAGCCTCGTTCAAAGGCTGTTTTTTTTTTTAAATGTTAAGCCTCGTTCAAATGCTGTTTTTTTTTTAATTTTAAGCCTCGTTCAAAGGCTGTTTTTAAATTTTAAGCCTCGTTCAAAGGCTGTTTTTTAAAGTTTAGCCTTGTTCTAAGGCTATTATTTATTTATTTATTTTTAATTTGTGTTGTTTTAAGTTGTGTTCAGTTGCTATTTATTTTCACATCCGAAACCACTATGAGGTGGATCATTTGTATTTCTTATAATTTTGACAGTGGCCTCACTCATCACATTGCTCCAGGCCAGTGGACAATAAAGTTTGGCAGAGTCATAAAGGTAGACGCCACCTGTGTATTAGCATTGTATGTTGTTGTAAATGTCTGTATTTGTGTTTTAACATTTCTATATTTTCCTCATTAATCGTTGACCAATTTGATAGGGTTTTCCTCACCAAACAACTGGAAACTCCTGTGGTATCTTCATCTTGATGGTAAATTATCATGTAGTCTCTATTTAAGTGAGGGTGGGGTGGAATAGTGTATTATTTGAAACTATCGTAACTGGAATCATCTTCTTTGCTTTTCACAGTATGCGCTAAGCCTGAGCACAGGGCTTCCATTTTTGTTCACCGAGGTCAGTACTTTTTTTCCTCAGACATGGAGTGAGTATAAAAAAGGACCATATATGACTTTTCCTTTGTAAATTCTTTATTAAGATTAAGATGAATTTTATTAGTAAACCATTTACATAGGAAATGTCATTTGGCTTTTGTTGTTGTCTTTTTTATACTCACTCCATGTCTTATAATTTTGTAAGACTGAGTCTAAGCCAGAATGTGTTCTACACTTTGTGTGGGTATTATTTTGTGTGTAATATTTCTTATGTAGAGGGACATGCAACAGATTCGCAGATGGTGGTGTGTTAGTCTGATGGAAAGGTTTAAGATAGACGGGTACGACAGCTGTAAATGTAACTTCCAAAACAACAAAATTACTTCAACATTACTTTTACTTTTTTTTTTTTTTTTGATCTGTGACTAATAACACCCAACAGCCACGGGCAGAGATTTGCACACTGGACCAATGAGGCTAAAGCCTTGCTTAAAGGGTCACTGCAGCCGATATACAGCATCCCAAAGGTAAGAAAGAGGGACCATAAGGTGAGACTGCTGACGGCACCAAGATGGATGCTTTTGTTTATGCTTGCTTCATGAAGAAACTACATATTTTTACACAAGCATACATACTTATCTCCCCAAAGGTTGAGTCTGAAGAGGCCAAGAGGTGCTTCATATTGGAGGTAATCTCAATGTCATAAGTTTCTTAAACTCCAACCGGTGAAGACTACTGGACACATACACACCAGAGGGACTAACCTATGGATTATGTAAAATCAGACAACTTATGCTCAGTCCATTTGATGTTTTTAATATGTTTTATTTTGCCTAACCTGTTTCTTACAGTTGCCAGCATGTGTCCTCTCTGAAGTTCTCCAGGAGATGGTACTCCTGGAAGGAGATCAGGCATATTTAACACTGGCTCTTGTGTGCACCACTTTCAGAGACATTGTGTCCACAGTCAGCTTCAGGAGACGGGCACATTTTCAGTGGCTCGATAGTAAGAGCTTTATTTAAGGGTGCAGTTATGAACAAGATTCTATGCTTTTTCCCACCAGCTCTGTAGAAACTTCACTTTGGTTCATAATTTGTTTTACACAGGTGTAGCGACATGGAGCAGGTTTTCTGCATCCTACAGACAGGAATTTTATGTGATGTACAACATTGGAACCTGCTGTGGATGTAGACAGTTGTACAAAAACAACACACCCGGTAAACAACACTGGATGGTTTGACTCTGTTTTCACAATTAGTTTTGATTTAAATAGCCATAAACCACATGCAAGGTGTGGTAGTGGTCATTGATCAGTATAATTTTCATATATATATATATATATATATATATATATATATTTATTTTTTTTTCACAGGATATGTTGGAACAGGGAAGAGGGGAGTACTGCAAGGGATCTACTCCGAGGAGCCTTACCCAGGATACTGCAGCCACTTTTGCAGCCAAATGCAATAAGTAAACTGAAGTCAGACACATAAACTTAGATTAAATTTGATAATTATAATATATTCAAGAGAATAACGTTCTATCACAGTTAGTGATCAGAGGAGCTATGTTATGTGTTTGAGAATTTAGTCATGTGCTTTACATTTTTTTATTTGATAAGAAATTCAATTGTTGCAATTTTAACAAACTATATGTGTCTCTTCCGTTTCTAGGTCCTCCTCCGCTGGATTGTGGCAGTTTCCGGCCCACGGATTGGTGGAGAGAGCTGGCGCATTACTACACACACACACACACTCATAGGCATATATATATATATATATATATATATATATATATATATATATATATATATATATATATATATATATATATATATATATATATATATATATATATATATATTAGATTTAGGTCTACTTAGAACTTCTGGACAATGTCTATTGTAAAGATCTAAATAACATGTCAGTAAAGCCTCATATGCACCATTTACATCATCTATATAAATTTCATTCCAGTCTTGATTTATGAGATCATTTCTGAAAGCGTTCACAGTTTCATCATTCCTTATTCTTTTGTATATTTGGTGGATTTCTGCTGACATTTTTTGCAACCTGAAGTCAAATATAGCCTATATATATTTTGGATCGTTGTCTTGTTTTATCTTTCATTGTTAAGCACTTTGGTCAGCCTCTGCTGTTATTAAAGCGCTTTATAAATAAAGTTTACTTGACTTGACTCATGCCTCGATGGAGTGAAAAAATTGGTTGAAAGAAAAAAGAAGAACAACAAGAAAAAAAAACATCAACTCCATCATTGTTTTTATTGAGTTTCACAGGCAAGTTTACTGTAACACAAGCAACAGTGAAAAGACAAAGCTTTTTTTTTTTAAAAAAAAAAAAACAATATTTCACACACTCAAAGCGTCTGCCAGCACAGAGTCCTTTCACTGCTAGTGCATTTCACAGGAACAGGCTGGACTGCGAATAGTAGTCACAATCTCCGTAGGTTTTGGCACCATTAGGACCGTCTCGATGAGCGTTGTGCGACAACAATGCGTCTGCATTTCTCCCGTCGCCTTGCCTCTCTTTGAGCACTGTGGAGGTGAGCACCATGGTGATCACGTACATGGTGTATATGAGGATGTTGAACACTGCTATGGCGCACTCCACGTTGTGCATCCTGTGTTCGTCACGAATCAGCGGCCTGTACAAGAGCTCCATGCAACCAGAGACGACTGCCATGAACAGCTCCAGATTCATCATGATCAGACAGGCCAGCACCGTCCGGGTGCCTTTGTTGAGCCTCCTGGTTCCGTCCTCGGCGTCGTCCATCTTGCGCTTGCTCTTGGCCGCGAAAAAGCTCAGCACCACGCTCACGACCATCGCAAGACAGCCCATGGTTATCACAGCTATACCGCCGTGTATGTAAGCGTGATCGTAGCTACTCCTCTCCTGAGCCGTAGAGGAGCCGAAGGAGACGTACCGCGCGCTTCCCCTCACGGCGTGACCGCTATCTATCAGGTAGAGGATGTTGTTGGGCAAGGCGAGGAACCCGACAATGAGAGAGGTGATGACTGCGATGGCGGCCCCCAACTTTCCCCTGAACCTGGCAACGCTCAGTACGGGGTTGGACTTCCTCCCCATCAACGTCTCTTTTCCGGACGAAATCAAAGACTCGAAGCCTCCGACGAGGCCGGACCTGGTCCTCTGCATCCCGCCCAGCAGAGGTGGGCAGACGGGGTCGCGTCCTGCGCACGAGAGGGCCGAGCCAGCATAGGTTATCAACCACCGCCCCCTTAACGGTTGCTGCCGCACAGCGTCTGGGTCCACCCCCAGACATTTAATACGATGAAGCTCGGGAAGCCCGTGATCGAGTTCAGAGGGTCGAGAAGAGACCTCCAGGCGAAGGCCGTGACGCAGGACCGGTGGTACAGGGTCCGCGGCATCACGAGGACCTTGGATTCGATCGCGCGCCGCAGGAGAGGCGTCCGATCTCACAACATGATATGTGTGGACCTATACGCCAAGTTCCTTAGCCACCTCGGCCGTGACCGACGAAACCCGCTCAGCTGGTTGTCTCAGCACTTGGCCAACCTGAACGCGCCTGAGGACCGAGCCCGTAAGTTTGAGGGCGAGTTGAGACGCCTGCTGGCATACGGCTCCCTCAACTTTGAGTCGTGCAGGCGCGCCTGGGACAGGAGCCACATCTCCAGTGGCATAGGAAATGCAGTAGACGCTCAGTGCAAGGACGTGTTCAACGGAAAGAAGGCTGCTTCAGAGACCGGGCCCGTGTCTCGCCTCCTGCTCGCCCAGCTCGAGGCCCTGCGCCTCAAGCCGATCTGCGCGGGCCTCAAAGTGGCCGGCGTGCCCACGCCCGACCGAGGCGGCAGCACGTACCACAACGGCTGCACCCGGGGCTGTGGGCCAC
Organism: Oryzias curvinotus; assembly: GCA_023969325.1. NCBI lineage: Eukaryota > Metazoa > Chordata > Actinopteri > Beloniformes > Adrianichthyidae > Oryzias > Oryzias curvinotus. The sequence goes on from CM043722.1 coordinate 80,356, forward strand.
TGCCTGGATGGAAGACCTTCTACACGGAAGTGGACCTGCTGGCTCACGATGCAACGACCAACACCGTGGCCCTCCTAGAGCTCAAGACCCGAAACAGCGACGTTTTGGACGCCCCTACCCTGTGGCGGTACAACGCCCAGCTGTGGCTGACCTGGACGATGTTCTCGCTCACGTACCCGAGCGTGGCGGAGCGCTCAAACGCTTACCTGGTGATCGTGAGGCCAGGCACGAACACGGTCACCATAAGGAGCTGTCTGAGGCCCTCCGTGACCAAGACGCTGCGCACCAAGTTCCCCTGGATAGACTGTCTTTGTCCGCAGGTGCTCAACTGCCTCACACCGACCTGTGTCAACGTGAGAGTGCAGGCCTATCCGAAGCCAGGCTCTGGCGGCAGGGCGAGCCTCGACCCAAAGGACCTCTGTTACAGGAACGTCATGTTTAACCGAGAAAAGGCCAGAGTGCGTCAGAGACGTTACCCTGATTAGGGATCGCAAGGCCGTCCACCGCATCCAACCCCCTCCGCCACCGAGACGGGTCCCCCCCCCCCCCAGGTCGCGGGTCCGCATCATGTCGGAGCCCAACACGGCTCCCACGCACGCATGAAACTCGGTGAAAAGCTCAGCACGTTCGAGCGCTGGAAGGAAACTGACTGACAATTTGAACCGACATGGGTCTGAAGCACCAAGCACTCCACGGCATGCTGGCCAACCCAGACGTGTTCCCTTTCGAAGTAATCGAGAAACCCGGCGAACAGCAGGACTGGATCCTGATAGACCATCTCATGGTCATACACACAGTCAGAGAATGCGATTACACGGAGAGCGAGCCGGAGATGTCAGTAGCGAGGATGACTAGCTACTTCGCGTCCCGGTACGTCAGAGAGAGGGCCCACGGCCGAAGCGTTGTGCTCGTAAAAGACGGTCCGGGGGCGCAGAAGCCTAGCGTGAGGGAAGAAAGGGCCAACAGAACGGTCCCGGGTCACGTGAAATTCTGTAAGGCTCACCTGGCCGAGATAGAGTACGGCACGATGAAACTGTTGGCCGACGTGGGCATGAGAGACAACTTTTTCTTAGTTACAGGGGCGGTAGGCCAATCGCGCGGGACTGAGACCACCGGCGAGTGCGCCAGCAACCTGGTCTCGTTCCACAGCGAGCGTGAGGAGCGCAGGGGAGAGGAGGCCGGTCCCCTCGCAGACCCGGACCACTTCGAAATCGAGACCCTCCAGTTTCCCGTCGTGGATCGAAGCTACTGCGACGGCAAGACCTACAGGCCTGAGGGGACGCCGGGAGTTTTCTTGACAGCTTTCGCGAGCCCGGAGGACGAGCGACTCCAGGCCTTGCTGAAGGCTTGCGTCGAGTGTAGAGAAACGGAGGCCGACACGCTGATGGTGGAGTTGGCCAACGCCCTGACGGGCTCAGTTACAGTGTGCACAGGAGACACGGATCTGATAGCCGTGCTCGCTGCGAGCGGACGACCCGGCCTGACACTGAGATTGGACAACAAAAGCTACACTGAGAACAGACCCATGCACGAATCGCCCTTCGGCAATCTCCTGGTCGAGCCCACGGTCCGAGGGACCGCCAGCAGAGCGCCGGGCGCCACAGATGACTGGTTTAGCGCCCTGTGCGACCTGCGCTCCGCAGAGCACCACCTGTTGCCCTACGGCGCGGCGGAAAGACACGCCGATCTGAGTCACCTTCTGGAGAGCCACGGGGGCGAGGCGTTAAGACTCTCAGTGTACAAGTTCTTGTACTGGGGTGGCGTTCGAGGCTCAGTTTACCTCACTTTCCTGGACGTGTTCTTCGAGTCTGACGCGAGGAGCAAACTAAGCGAGCTGGCACTGGAGAGCCAGAAAACGTACTCGCCCGGCACACGCAGCGCAAACACGTTACGCTTTGCCTTTGCGGTCCTGTGTGGCGCGCCTGACCAGAAAGTCGAAGGTGCGGGAAACGCGCCCTCGTCACACCTTTTCGGTGACGCAGTAGGCTTGGTCGAGCGGGGATGTAAGCGCCTCCGCGAGCCAGGGGTCGACCGGGAGGGCGACGTGGAACCCGAGATCGGATCTGAGCCCCAGAAGACCAAGGTGAAGATCACGGATGGGCTCAAGCGCATGGCCAAAGCCTATGTGAACGGAGCGATCCCCGAGTCGGCCCACGCCCGTTACCTCAGACTGGCTCGCTCCGGAAGGCACCTGTTCCTGAGAGCCAAAGCCGGAGGGCAGGAGGACCAGAGCGTCCGATCCGAAAACTTGATGTTCATGGCCCTCTGCGGAACCGACTACAACTTCACTCCCATGGGGCTGGGAATCAAAAGGTTGCTGGTTGGCGCGATACGCAACCGAGAGAAGTTCAGCTCTTGGTGCGCCAAGCTTGCGACCGCGCTGTGGTCCCGGGACGGAGAGGGTCTTGAAGGGAGCGAAAGGTCCCTGGAGTTTCGCGCTATGGGGGAACAGTTGGCCAACCTCACAGGAGTCCCCAGGTCTACGAGTTCAAAGCATTGGACTGGAACAAAGATTGAAATCATGTGCAGGACGCTCAAATACGTCTGCGACCTCTGGACCCTGAAGAGTCCCCGGATCGGTCCCCATTATGGGTTTCACGTGCACGACGGAGTCGTGCGTTTCATAGAAGAGGATGACCCAGAGTCTGCGTCTTGAGAGTTGATACAGGGACGAGATGTATTTCATTTCATTTTCTGTGTAAGAAATGAAGAAGAAAAAAAAACGAGCGAACAAACACAATGGGAGGATGACCCAGAGTCTGTGTCTTGAAAGTTGATACAGGGGTGAGATGTATTTCATTTCATTTCAATTTCTGTGTAAAAAATGAAGAAGAAAAAAAAAAACAAGCGAACAAACACAATGGAAACAATAAAAGGAAATTCAAACACACCAGTGCAGTTTTCAGAGTTTTATTTCATTCGGGCATGTCTGTATTTACACCACACAATGTCGATTTCGACTCTCGAAGACATCTCTAAATTACCGCTGGTGTTCGTCGTGTGTCAACCTAAAGGATGATTGGCGTACTCGAGCTTGCTCATCCGTGTACATTAAGGTCATAGGCAGCGCTAAGGATGAACAAAGGCCGCAAAAGAACACTAAGAAGCAGGTCGAGGCCCCTGGCCCACAAGCGGGGAACAAGAGCGGTCGAGCCAGAGGGTCCTCGGTCTGACTCGGAAGGGCAGCGTGGGGCCCCGAAGCCAGGCCGCTACGAACCCTACGACTGGGATTCGGACTCAGACGGGGGACACGGAGACGGAGGGGGTCACGGTCGAGTCGGCCGCAAAACTCGCGCGGGCCGGCGATCCCATCCCCCGGGGGACGGAGCCCGTGAGCCTGATGCGGCAGCTGTGGAGCCCGAGGGTCCTCGGCACGACTCGGAAGGGCAGCGCGGGGCACCGAAGCCTGGCCGCTATGAACCCTACGACTGGGATTCGGACTCAGACGGGGGACACGGAGGGGGCCACGGTCCGCCGCGGGACGAAGCCCTCGAGCCAGAAGCGGCAGCGGTCGAGCCCGAGGGTCCTCGGCACGACTCGGAAGGGCAGGGCGGGGGAGACGGAGACAGAGGGGGCCACGGTCAGGTCGGCCGTGAAACTCTCGAGGACAGGCGATCCGATCCGCCGCGGGACGAGGCCCACGAGCCTGACGATGGAGCGGTCGAGCCCGGGGGTCCTCAGCACGAATTGGAAGGGCAGGGCAGAGGCGACGAACCCTCCGATTGGGATTTGTACGAGTGTGAAACGGACGTGGACGAGCTCGATGGTTCTCAAAGTGAAACGGAAGAACAGCACCGGGGCCCCAGGTCATCGGGCGAGGAAGACGTCGAGGAAGCCGTTGAGGAAGACATAGAGGAAGACATAGAGGAAGAACCAGCCGCAGAGAGCGCGAGCGTGTACCCGGATACATTTTCCTCCAAGAACGGTGAAATAAAGTGGTCAGCGAACGAGCGTGATCGGTCGAGCGCCCGGGCGTCCCCTCCTCACCAGGCCTCGGGGCCTACCGCTGAGGCGAGGGAGGGGGCTCGAGACATCCTGTCTTCTTTTCTTTTGTTTTTCACTCCAAATGTAGAAAGACTGATTTTGATAGCTACCAACCGCCATAGCGCTGATAAGGCCCACGACTTCAAGACTCCGAAACCCATGGACGAGATTGAACTGAGAGCCTACGTGGGACTGCTGATCTTGGCGGGGGTGTACCGGTCTCGAGGCGAAGCGTTGGTGAGCCTGTGGGAGCCCGAGTGCGGACGACCAATCTTCGGGGCAACCATGTCCCTGAGAAACTTTTACCAGCGCTCTGCGACGCTCAGGTTCGACGATCGACGTACGAGAGCCTCTAGGAGCGCTTCGGACAGATTGGCCGCAGTCAGAGAGGTGTGGGAAGAGTGGTGCGATCGGCTGCCGAGGCTTTACGACATCGGACCCGAGGTGACCGTGGACGAGCGAATGGTTCCTTTCAAAGGTGCGGTTTCAGCCTCCCTTTTTACCATTCTCACGGTATCCTTGACGTATCAGCTTCTGTCTTAACTCTTCTTTTATTTTTTTTTTATTTTCACCTTTCTCTACGCAGGACGTTGTTCTTTCAGGCAGTACATTCCCAGCAAACCGACCAAGTACGGCCTCAAACTATGGGTTGTGTGCGATGCAAGGACGAGCTACGCTTGGAGGGTTCAACCGTACATGGGCAAGCTGGCTTCGGGTGCTCGAGAGACAAACCTTGCGTCCCGTGTGGTTTCGGATCTCACCCAGGGACTGGAGCACCGTAACGTCACGTGCGACAATTTCTTCACTTCGTACGCGCTGGCCACCGAGCTCCTGAAACGGAACATCACCCTGCTCGGTACGATCAAAAGCAACAAACCCGAACTGCCTCCGGAGCTCGCGTCGGCCCGCGGACGAGAAGCGCTCTCCTCCAGGTTCGCCTTTACGGACTGTGCCACGGCCGTTTCCTACGTGCCCAAAAAGAACAAAAACGTTCTGCTCCTTAGCACGAGGCATTCCAGGGTCAAAATATGCCATGAACGCAGGGACAAAAAACCAGACATTATCTTGGATTACAATAGAACCAAGGGCGGCGTGGACAACCTGGACAAACTGCTGGCCACGTACAGCTGCAGGAGAATGACCAAGCGCTGGCCCTTGGCCATGTTCCACAACATGATCGACATGTCGGCGTACAACGCGTACGTGATATGGAGGGAAATGCACCCGGACTGGATGCCGTGGAACCGCAACCGAAGGAGAATCTTCCTTGAGCAGCTGGGCAAAGATCTCGTCAGACCGCTCATACTGCGCAGGAAGCGAGTTCCTCGTGCAAGGCCCGCCTACGATCTAATGGTCAGCATGCAAGAAGCCGGCGGGACGAGCGCACCCACCGAGGGCAGAAGAAAACGATGTCAGATATGCCCGCGCTCCAAAGACACAAAGACGCAGATCTCCTGCAAGAGCTGCAGAAAGAGCATCTGCAGAGGCTGCACCGTCCCCTTTTGCCCCCTTTGCTCCGAGCGCCAGGGAAGGGACGCCGACACAGACGCGTCCCAGTGAAAGGGATCGGGCTGTCTGGTAGCGCGACCTAATGCCTCACTTCACACCCGAGTAACCGAAAATCTGGTCTGTTTTGAAATCAGCGCATCCGAGAGTCTGTCCTCTGTGCCGCCCTGTGTGTCCTCTGAAAATAAAGCTGAGAATAGCTGTCGTACAAAGGTGTCTGTGTGCGCGTGTGTCTGTGGGAACTTTGAGATGCAAAACTGTTGAAAGGGTTGAGGGGTCTACAAGAAGGTACAGATCTTTCGATCGAACGTGTTCGTTTCACAAAGAAAGGCCGCCAAACAGGGCTGGTGTGAGCTCGCAAACCCTCTCAGCGCCTACAGGCCAACTCTGACTCCAAGTCAGCAGGGGTTCTACGATTTACGGGGAGAGAATTGGCCTGCCAGCTCTGAGGCTCGGCGTCCTCGAGGTTGCTCCACATTCAGAATGATGGTGTCCGGAAAGGGTTTTTTTTTTTTTTTCCCCTCTCGAGCTTTCAGAATTACATGTGGAGCCAGCTTGGGGAGGGAACCGCAACAGCCAAAAGCTCAGCGGAATGGAGAAAGAGTTGGCCTTCTAGCACTAAATCTCTTATTGTTTTTGCAAATGAGCTCTCCACCTCATGCTATTGTGAATGTCGTGTGAGGTTTTCACTAGATGTAAAATAAAAAACAGAGCAAAAAATCCAAAAGAACCCAAAAATTATTGTAATTGTTTTATTTATTTATTTTTTTTTTTTGCATGATGATTTTCTTTGTTGTGACTCGGGGATGCCTTCTGATGCAGAAGGCTCATCACGTTGGCCAGCCTTCGCGATCAGGTCTGCGCCCTAGAAACAAGCCGCATGTCTGCCACATGGCTGCTTGTTCGGGGATAGGATTGGCCAGCAAGATCCTCTCACCAACGACACGCTTCAGCTTGCCTCTGACATGCTTCAGCTTGCCTCTGACACAGCGCGCTGTGGTGTGATTCACAGAGCCACACATCAAACCCTTCCCATAGAGCTTCATGTGCTGTCAGAGGGGAGGTGATCGGCCTGCTCTGGGGCTGGGCTCCCTTGATGTTGCTACACATTTGGAACGTTGCATTCAGAAAGAGTTTTTCTCACTCGAGCTGTCAGAGATTCAAGCAGAGCCAGCCCGAAGAGGGAACAGAAACGGGCCACAGCTCAACGGTCTGCCTGCGGGCCGCTCTCAGACAAAGCACGATCCAGCCTGCCCTCAGTCGCTCCCCTGTATGATCCAGCCTGCCAGTTCTGTGATGTGACTCGCCGCAGAGCTGCTTGCGCTTTTCCGTTTCACGGTCAAAAATACATCCTGAGCCAGCCCGGTGAGGGAATCGAAACGGTCAACAGCTCAGCAGAACGAAGAGAAAGTGTTGGCCCTTCAAGCACCAAATCTAAAGCTATTCTGAATGTTCTGTGAGGTTTTCGATGGGTGTGAAATAAAAGAAGAAAAAAAAAACAAACGGGACAGAAAATCCAAACGAACACAGAAATTGTTTGTTTTTGTATGACTTTTTTATTACAACCCAGGGATAGCTCAGCGAAATGGAGGAAGAGTTGGCTTTCCAGCCCCACACCTGAAGCAATTGCAGCCCGCAGAGCTCCGTGGAGTGTGACTCGTGTGAGAGGAAGTCTCCAGCCTGCCTCCCCACCGAGAGGAAGTCTCCAGCCTGCCTCCTGCCTCCGAGTCGCCCCTCCCTGACACAGAGCTCTGTGGTGTGACTCGTCTGGGAGGAAGTCTCCAGCCTGCCTCCTGAGCGGGCTTCTCCTGACAGAAGCAGTGCTCCGAGGCTGTGTGGCTCTGGTTGCGAAAGGCTGCAGCCCACCTCTGAGTGGGATCCTCCCGACAGGACTCACAGCTCCGTGGCGTGTGACTCGTCTCGGCGAAAGGCTGAAGCCTGCCCATGAGTCTGCCTCTCCTGACAGACGCAGAGCTGCTTGGCGTGTGGCTTGGTGTGGCGGTCAGAATTACACGCGGGGCCAGTTCGGGGAGTGAACCGAAACGGCCCACAGCTCAGCAGAACGAAGAGAAAGAGTTGGCTTTCAAGCACTAAATCTAAGGCTATTCTGAATGTTCTGTGAGGTTTTCGATGGGTGTGAAGTAAAAGAAGAAAAAAAAAAACAAACGGGACAGAAAATCCAAACGAACACAGAAATTGTTTGTTTTTGCATGACTTTTTTATTACAACCCAGGGATAGCTCAGCGAAATGGAGAAAGAGTTGGCTTTCCAGCCCCACACCTGAAGCAATTGCAGCCCGCAGAGCTCCGTGGAGTGTGACTCCTCTGAGAGGAACCCAGATTTGTGTTTTGTTCTTGTGGGCGTACAACGGGGAACAGAGATGCTTCAGAGCAGGCTCAGAGACCCCGCCGAGCTTTGGAGAGCGATAAAAAGAAATGAAAAGCAAAAGAAGCTGTTTTTAAAAAAAAAAACGGTGCTTAGAAAGGCGACTGGCAGTCGTGCGAAACACTTTCAGTGCTGCTGTTAGATACCACACTCTTTATTCTGTTTCTGAGTCTTCCCATCGGAGTCCTCGCTGTCCCCAGCCACGCATTTGAGAGGGAAATACCGCCGCCCCCCACTACGGCACGCGGCCCCGTGAGTAAATCCCACGCTCGAACTGTCAGGGGAAGAGCCTCAGGATTTACATTTAGGGCTGACCCAGGCTGGAAACCGAAAGGGCCCAGAACTCTGTCACGAGAGGAGAGGGTTGGCGTTCGAGCAATAAGATCAGAAGCTATTGCGAACATTGTGTGTGGTTTTCACTGGCTGTGGAATAAAACAATAACAAAACGAATAAAAAAGCCACAAAGACACCCAGAATTGGTTTTGCGTAGTGATTTTTTTTTATTACAGCATGTCTTGGAGACGCTCTCATAGACAATAAAATGGAAAAATATAAAATACAAAAGATTTGTCCAGCGAACCGCTCAGATGTTCCTAGTCAACGCCTCCGTCGCTTGTCAAGACTCTCAGAGCAGACTGACCTGGAGGTCAGCCGTTTGCGCGAACGGCCCATCCCTCCCAGTCCAGAAGTCCTCACTTTGTGCCGAGTTTCACCTGTGCGAGACTGGGTCGAGGGCCAAGTTCTCATCTCCAGAGCGGCGCGACCATCGGCCTTGCGCAAGACGCTCACTGCCCGGGCCAACCTTCGCGATCTCATAGGCGCCCTGGACGCATCCTCCCCCTTGACCACAGTCATGGTCACGGCGTAGTCCCGTTTCAGGCTTTCGACGGTGAACGCATCATGACCGTGCAGTCTGTTGAACACCTCGCAGGCTTCCAGCCACTCCCAATCCGGTTCCAGCTCGACGACGGGCCTGCGGGTGCCGTCTTCCTCCCTCAGCAGAATTCGCTCCTGGTGGTACACGGTTCGTGTGGCGCAGAAGGAGCTCGCGTTTTTCACCGGCAGGCCCGAGTACTCCGGCGAGTAGACGCTCAAGCGAGGCCCGTGAAAAGTGTCCGCCGGGCCTCTCTCGGACTCCCTCTCATGCAGAGGGTCCAGAGATCCCCGCGGCGGGTCGTCTCCCCTGAGCCTGAAGGCTCTCGCCACCAGCCCTCCGTAGTACAAGGGCGCAGTGCAGCGAAAGAGCTGTCCTCCGATGGCGCATTTGTTGAACGAGAGCTCGTTCAGAGGATCCACTCCCGCCGTCGCCTCGAGTATCAGGGAGCGAACCGGGTCGTCGCTGAAGTCCAGGGAAAACACCAGTCTAGCGCTCTGATCCATCTCCTCGCCCCCGTCGGCCTGCGCGGTCCCGAATGCGTTGGTCTTTTCGACCGTTTCGTTGTCATAGGCGTCCATCATCGCTTCGCCTAGCTGGTCCCAGAAGCCCCGGTGCGCCTCGGGCGCGTACAGAGCCAGCATGTCGTAGACCGCTTCGAGAGAAAGGGTGACGGAGCTCACCTTTTTGGGCCGAGCGTGTCCGCGCCTGCCCTGCTGCGTGTTCTGAGAGGGGGCGCATTTGTACGAGCAGAGCCTGCGGCTCCTGGGACCCGTCCCGCCACGTTCAGGAAACGTGCAGTTCGAGCAAAGCTGGAGCATTTCGTGAGCAACGTCGTTGCCGCCTCTAAATTCGGGGCCCGAAAAACTCAAAGAATCGACGCCCGAAATGCACATCTGACCGTCCTTGACGGCGGTCTTCAGGCCCTTTTCCCGCACCTGACAAAGAAGGCGGCCCAGCGCCTTGCACGCGAAGCGTCCCTGCGCGTCCAGCACGCGGGGGCAAATGTCCGGCAGGCAGGCGGCCGCGCAGAGCTTGAACGCGGCGTTGGTCTCCAGGCAGATCTGTCCGAAAGACAGCCTGTCCAGGGCCCTCAGTCTGTTCCTGTTCAGCTGCGTCCAGAAGCCGAGGAGGTCCGGGAAGCTCTCCTCGTCTGGCACCTCAGTCCACGGAGGAACCCACACGTCGAACACAAAGTGGCAGGCCAGTTTCATGGCCTCGGCGAAGACCAGCTGGTTTATGCAGAAGGACACCCGTCTGCTCAAGGCTCCCGTGCACACGATATGACTAGCGTACATGGCCTCGACGCAGGCGTCTCTGGCCGCGTCGAACCTCCTGTCGAACTGCATGATCTCGGACTCGGCGATCATGGTGGCCGACTGCACCAGGTTCTGTCTGTACAGGCAGACGGCGGCCACCTTGTCCATGGATCGCTTCTCCACCGTGTCCTGCAGCTGTTTCGAGCTGCGCGTCCGAGTCACGTGCGCCGAGAACTCGGATTCCATGATCACGCAGCGGTCGGCCCAGGCGTCGCTCACGAACCCCAGGGTGTTGGTGTTCCACACGAACCCGCAGTTGTGCACCGCTTGATACCTCACGGTGTCCACCTTTCCGCTGTACGCGTCCTTGCCCACCACGTCGCTCTCCAAGACGCTGGTGTCCAGCAGGTTCTTGAACGTGTTGGGTATCACACTGGACTCCTTGTCCAGGGCCTTTAGGTTTTTCTCGTGGGTGATGTGAGCGTCGTCTATCATCACCACGCAAGCTTTCCTCTGTTGCTTGTACTTGAAAGCTTGCGGGGTGAAGGACGTGAGCGTCTCTATGCAGCCCTTCACCTGCCTGAACTGGCAGTTCAGCACGTTGTTGGCGTAGCTCTTGCCCTCCCCGGGCCCGGTGACGTTGAACAGCATGATCCGTTCAATCGTGTACCTGGGCGCGGTGTTGGTCACCACGTAGTTGAAGGTGGTGGAGGCCTGAAATAGCCTGCCCACCTGGAGGCTGTCAGAGAACATGTAGCGCACCAGCGCGTGGTCGTAGACCTTCACCGGGTTCAGCGAGCGCGGGTCCTCGGCATAGTCGTCGTAGTAGTCCTCAGCCGGGAGCCCCAGGCACAGCTCCTCGTGTATGTCGGGGAGAGCGCGGCCGAGAGACAGGCGCGAGTTGAGCATCCCTTCTCCCATCAGGTCCCGGAGCCCCGCGTACAGCGCGTCGGCGTGCGAGGAACGGCGCTTCGCGAGGATGTCGAAGACCATGTTGGCTATGCTCTCGAAGTGCCTGTGTCCTCCGTATTTCGTCTTCATGTCCTTGCTCAGGCGTTCGAGTTTTCCCAGGTGAGGGTACAGGTGCGCAAAGTAATGGTTGTAGTCGCACCTGCTCACGGAGAAGGGGTGCTGCTCGCACACATTGTAGAAGCACGCGTACGCAGTCTGACAGTCTTCCCGGCACCTCCTCCCTCGACGATCCTGGTCGACAGCCGGGCCGGGACGGGGGCGGTGGCAGTGGCAGCGGCCGCCCGTCAACAGCCGAGCTAGGTGCCGGGTCCTGCGGTTGGCCCTGATCTCTCGCAGCGCTCTCGAGATGCGAGGCTTCGTCACCGGCATGTGCCTGTGGAGCATGGAGTTCAGGAAGGCGTCGGGCTTGTCCCTGTCTATAAGCCTTTCGATCGAGTACCTAAACACCAGGAGCCTACCCACGCAGACTTGGGGCGCCGTCCCGCCCGCGAGGGCTCGCGTGAAGGCTCTCACCTCCTCCAAGAACCTTGCGTCGTTTGGGATGCTCGAGCTGTACCTCTGCACCACTTTGTGCCTTCTCCAGTTGTCCTCTGCGAGCCTCGAGACCAGGCGCTCGAAGAGTTCCTTGCCTTGGTCCCGACTCTCGGTGTCCGTGATCCTCCCTATCGCCTCGGCCAGGGACTTAAGCGTCAGACCGGTGATCGCCTCGGGCAGCGCGGCCGTCTGCTTTCCGCTCTGGCAAGCGGGCACGTACATCGAGCCCTGCAGTTCCTTGACCTTTTTCCGATCTATCTTGTCGGGGTTCAGCGTATCGCTGCGAATGTCTAACCACTCGAACGCAGGGTTCAGTTCTCCCTTGGGGTCTCTCATGACGATCATAGCGTTATTCAGCGACACAGCTTTCTGCCTGACGAGCTGAAGTCTCATGAAGGCGTTGTAGGCCTCCTCTCCAAGCTCGTAGTCGATGGCGGTCCAGTCGTGTGGCTCCTCACGGCCGTCCTCACCCTCGTCAGGCTCGCTGTCCACACTGGTGTCGGAAGGCTCGTCTCCGCTCACCCTGGGACTGCGGAACACGCTCGCGTCCGCCTCCACGAAACGCAGTAGCCCATCGCCGTAAACGCACTCGGCCGAGTCGCCGTCCTCGCGACATCGACGCTCACCCGACTCGCGTCCAGCGGCCACAAAGCTAGAAATTCCGGGAGAGTCGCCCCCGTTCATGTCCAACACGAAACAGAAAAGCCTTCCGTGCGCAAAGTCCTCCCTGACGGGGGCCGACATGCTCGAAAAGTCCGGGTCCTCCAAGGTCAACTGGAGGACTTGTCCTTTGCAGCAATAGGTGATGTAGAGGAGCAGCTGCACCAAAGACCTTTCGCAGGGCGGCAGAGCGCGAAAAGCCAGCTCGACCGTCTCGTTGTCGTGCAGCATTTCGGAGTCCAACGCGAGGAACAGAGCTCTTCTGTCGGTGGGGAGTTCCACCATTCGCACTATGGCGGTGTTAGATTCCCTGTGGGGCAACGCCGCTCGCTCCTTCTGCTGAGCCTTTTTGTCAGACTCCATGATCGTGGTGTGCGCGAACCTGCTGCAAACACTACATCTGGATCTGCGCGTGGCTCACTCACTCACGAGCTCATCGGTAGGCTGGCCAAGCGAGCAGTCTGACTTCAACTGAGGCTGTGGGAAACACTCCAAGTCTGGAGGCAGGGCATCCCCGTCAGATTTTGCTGTGGGTTGGACACTTTCAGAGGCGGCCACAGCCGGCCTCTTTTCGATCAGATTTTGCTGTGGGTTGGACACTTTCAGAGGCGGCCACAGCCGGCCTCTGGCTCACTCACTCACGAGCTCATCGGTGGGCTGGCCAAGCGAGCAGTCTGACTTCAACTGAGGCTGTGGGAAACACTCCGAGTCTGGAGGCAGGGCATCCCCGTCAGATTTTGCTGTGGGTTGGACACTTTCAGAGGCGGCCACAGCCGGCCTCTTTTCGATCAGATTTTGCTGTGGGTTGGACACTTTCAGAGGCGGCCACAGCCGGCCTCTGGCTCACTCACTCACGAGCTCATCGGTGGGCTGGCCAAGCGAGCAGTCTGACTTCAACTGAGGCAGTGGGAAACGCTCAGAGTCTGGAGGTAGGGCATCCCCGGCAGTTTTTCGCTGTGGGTTGGACACTTTCAGAGGCTGCCTCTTTTCGATCGGATCGTTTTGCTGGCGGTCGGGGCTGATTTTTGCTACGTCGGAGATTTTAGATCGTGGCCGGACCCTTTCAGCGGCAGTCGGAGTCCTTCTGTGTAGCAAGGGGAACCTGTGTTGAGAAGAAGAAAGAAAAGAGGTGAATAAGAAAGAAGAAGAAGAAGAAAATAGAAGAGAAAAAGAATAAAAAAAACAAAATAAAAATAAACCAAACACCTTGTGTCCAGTCTAAGTTCACTGTACCCCCCATTTTTTTTTTCTGAGGAGAACGATGGATAGGCCCATTCCTTTCGTGAATTTGTTCCCCGACATCTTTCCGAAACGTAGAGCAGTCTCGCCTTCGGAAAGAGGTTTGATCGGGCTCATGGTCAAGTCTGTGATGTTTCACAGGTTGGAAGAGGCACTCTTGTGCAGGGGCTTGGTGCTGCAGGCTCACAACGGCACCAGGGTGTACACCACAGTGTGTTTCAAAGTGGTGGGCATAATGCCCGTGGTGGGCTATGACTTGGAATTGGACTCTGACCAGGGCGACGACTGTGAGAGCTGGGAGCGGGTGAGTCGAGAGTGGCGCAGACACTTTGCTGCGGAGCCTGCTCACGTGAGAGTGGTGCACGACGACGTGAAAAGGGAAGTGAAGGCCGCTGCGTTCCCGCTGGGGAGCATAGCGCTGGCCAAAAAATATATGGAGACCGTGAAAGGAGCTCTCACGTTTGGGGATTTCCACCCAGAGAGCGGCTACTACGTTGCGCGGGACGGCAACACGCCGGCCCTGTGCTGCGATGTCATGTACGGACGAGTGTATTTCTTGCCCGAGGAAAAGTGTGGCGGGACCCTGGTCCCCAGCGAGCTCGTGTACGACCACGAGAGGTCCGAAGAGGAGGCCAAGCTGTTTGACACCGTGCACGCGCCGCACGTCTACAGGGCCGCCTGTCTTGACATCGAGACCGTGGTGGACGAGGCCTTCCGTGATCGCTCCCTGAGGTGCGAGTTTTTCGCCCACAGGTTCCCCTACTGCACGGAGCGCACGGTTTCCGATTTGATGGCGTACAGGAGCAAGCTGGTCAAGATCCTGAGCGACTTGAAGAAAGGCCCGCTCAGAGGGGCTTGTCGGGTGTCCATACCGGCCCTGGCCAGTGACATGCCGCGACAGGAGCACGAGATCACATGCGTGTCCTTGGTGCTGATGAACTTGCACCTCCCAAAGCCCGAGCCGGGGAGTCACAGGAAACAACTGATAGTGGTCTACAACAAACTGAAGGTAAAGGGCCAGGGACGCCCGAAACCCGATGGCGCGCTCGTGGAGGCCGTGGGACTGGAGTCCGCGTCCAGGATCCTTTTCTACCCCTGCGCCGGAGAGCTCGCGCTCCTCGAGCAGACCCTGCGGCTGCTCGATCGCCACGGCGTGGAGCTCCTGTACGTGTACAATGCGGAATTCGACCTGAGAGTCATCGACCAGCGTGTGCATTTCTATGCGGACTCCAACTACGCAGAGCCATCGGACGAGGATACCCGCAGAAGGTGCGCTGAAATCCTGCGGTCCTGGCACGGGCTCTTTGTCACCAGGCACCTCTCGGAAGACCTGCCTCCCGTTTTCCGTTTCGAGTCGGTGCGCCACTTGGAAATCTACAAGGAGATGCTGACCGCCGTGGGCTCAAGCCTGACCGGAGGCAAGCTCACCGAGCGCGAGGTCGAAGCGGCGTGTCAACACGTGGACAAGTTCAACAAGGACAAGGGCAAGCTGGGCCACTTTAAGATGATCGGCTGCGGCATGACAGTCGTGGACCTGTACAGGATGGCGGGCACCAGGGAGATCAGATTCGCCTGCACGAGCATGAAGCTGAACGATGTGGCGCCCTTCGTGGTTTCCAGAGACCGAGAGCTGCGCGGACTGCCTCCCAAAGACCCACGTAAGCTGCGGAAGCTGACCGACGTGCCCTACTTGATGATGGACGGCATGATCCACCACGGAGGGACCGAACTGTTCGCCGTGCTGCTGCACAACTTGGCGGACTCGCAGCTGTGTTCGAGGATGGCCAAGGCGCTCAAGCCTGCGTCCGCGCTGTTCCACAGGTGCAGGATCACGCTCAACATAGACGTGGTGGTGCACGGGCGGGGAGACAACTTTGGCGGTTTCGTGCAGAGCATCCACTCGGTCCAGATGACCCAGCTCAAGTACGTGCTCGACACTCTGAGGGTCAGGGCGGGACCCTCGGGCAGAGGGCTGAGCAGCCGCGAGCCCTGGGACGCCTCACCGCCGGGGCTCGACGAAGCGGGCGAGGACACGTGGAAGGGAGGGTCCGTGTGCGAACCCCTCTCGGGCCTCCACTACTCTGGGCCCGGCATGGGCTTGGAGCTGGCCTTCGATTTCGCCAGCATGTACCCGTCCATCATGTGCTCGCTCAACATTTCTCCAGAGACCACCGTGCCCTGGCCCCCGCGCTCCTTCCCCCACGATCTCTCCAGATGGGTCGTGTACAAGTGGGAGGCCGAAGGCTTCGAGTATGCGACGCTGATCCTCCGGTACGACGCGGACCGAGCCGTCTTCGAGCGGGCGCCGGCCGTCTTCTCCTCCTTTATTACCGCATTACCTCAACAGGCAGGAAGAGTTCAAGGCCAAGCTTAAGGACCCGGCCCTCTGCGACGCGGAGCGAGCGTACTACAAGGTGCAGGAGGCAGAGTGCAAAGTCATGGCCAATTCATTTTACGGGACCACTCCCCCACCCTGCGGGTCCCTCATATCGGGACACGGCAGGAGACAGATATCGGTGGTGAACGACTGCGTATCGACTTTTTACAAAAACCGCTGCCCGGTCATGTACGGGGACACGGACAGCGTGATGGTGTCCGCGGGGTACGGGCCGGACGACCTGCCCGAGAGCGACGTGTCGGACGAACAGCCGGGCAACGGGGAGTCCCCGGAGCTCGAGACCGAGCGGCTTCGGAACTTCGCGGCGGCCTCCCTGGCGGCCTTGGGGGCGAAATTCGAACGCGCTGCCTCCGAGGTACCGGGTCTCCTCCGATACGTGCACCTGGCGCTGGTGGAGGACACTCTGAAGAGGATGTACACCATAGAGAGGGGCAACGAGCCAGTGGTGGTGATCAGAGACCCCGAGGGCGCCTTCACGGAGGAGGGCTACCTCGTGTACGTGGCGCAAACTCCGGACTCCCGGAGCCTCCGGGACGTGACGAGGCCCTTCGTGAAGGACCGGCGGTTGAAGCTGGAATACGAGTACAGCAGCTCGGTGTACTGCCACGTGGCGAAGAAGAGCTACGTGTCTCTCACTCACAACCTTGACGGGAGGGGCCGCATGTCCTCCTCGACGGTCAAGATCAGAGGACTCTCCGCTGTAAAAAGCCTGCGCTCGCCCTGCGATTCCGCCGTCGCGGAGACTTTCGTGGCCTGCGTCATGAGGGGAGACTGCGTCAAGCTGGAGCCCACGGACTCTCCTGCTTCTCCACCCTACCTTGGCATCGGGCTATCGGAGGGGGACCTCGTGCTTTACCCGGAGAGCGAGCTCACGGTGGACGGCCGCGGGCGGTGGAGCAGCTGGATCGAGCGCAAGCCCTCCTCGTAGGCCACAGGGTGCTGCGCGTCACGGAGCTGGAACTGGACGGTGGCTTTTCGGCCGTCTCCGTCACGTTGCAAGGCCGGGGTTCCGGCGTCGTCACGGCGAGAGCCCTGTACAAGGACGGAACGTACTGCATGAACCACCTGTTCTCGAGCAGACACGGAGTGCTCAGGGACCTGCTCGCGTACCGAGCCTCCGAGCTTATCGCGTCCAAGATGGGTGCGGGCTTCTTTCCCTGGAGCGCCCTCGTCAAATCGGCGAAAAACAAGCACTTCAGCCAACAGACGCTGGAACGTTTCAAAGCGAGCAAGTCCGGCGTGAAGACGACGTACGTGGAGATCGTCCGCACGTGGCTGCAGAGGATAACCGGGCTCTCTGTGAAACCCGTGGATGCGAGGAGTTCTACAACGTGCAGCCCATCGAAGCGCCTTCTACAGGTACCCGCTCAACCTGCAGGCCACCTCGGGGTGCACGACAGCGATGTTCGGAGGTTCCCTCGCCTGCCTCTCGGACAAACACGCCCGTGGCGGTGACAGCGAGGCCGGAGCCCGGAGCGCCTCGGCGGGCCGTTTGGTCCCTCACCCCTGTCAGCCTCAGAGCCAGTGCTTCGCCGACGCCAGGGTCTTGACGGCGCACAAGGCAGACCGTGAGCTCGTTGGCCGATCCGGGAAGCTGGTGGCCCACTGCATCGTGGACTACTGCCTTCCGCGACGCATGTACGGGAGCGGCGCGGACGAGCTCGAGATCCTGGCAGACTGCAGGAGGCACCTGATCCTGTCATTCTCCGCCGTCCGAGAGCGCCTGAGCAGAGCTACGGCCGCGTTCAACGCACTGATGAACGTCTGTCCGGAACACATGGAGCCGGCGTGCGGCCTCCGCGAGCTCGAGCGCCTGAGGGCTCTCCGTCGGGCCGCACCTCGCCTCACGGGGGACAAACTGGAAGCCTGTCGCAGGGTCCTGGAGGAAGATCTCGCGCTGGTGCCCCGCGAGGTGTACGCCGGCTTGATCGGAGAGCTCGGCCGCTCGCTGGCCTTGCTGACTCGCGAAGGCGTCGTGCGCATGGGAACCTCGGACGAAGGCGAGGGGCTCTCGGGCGAGCGCATAGCCCTCCGCCTGCCAACGTGCCTGTTGGTCGACGCGGGCCTCGCCGGCTCGGAGGGATCGCTGTCCATCTCGAAGAGCGAAGCCTCGGAGAGGGCCCTGGTGGACCTCGCGGGGCTTCTCTACCAGACGTTGCTTGCGCTGCACGTGAGATCGCCCGACGCGTTTTCCTCTGTCGTCGCCAGGGAGCCCGATTCGACGCTGCGCATCATGCCGTACACGACAGAAGACCCCGATGCCCTGAGAGCCTGGATAGAGGACTTCAAGAGCAAAAAGTGGCTCGTGCGTCCAGCGCCGCCAACGGGACAGAAAAGGACGGCGCGCGACAGGGCCTCTCTCGGAGGGACCGCGGGAGTCACGTATCACTGCGCCGGTTGCAAAGACTTTTTCAGAGACCTGTGCGCAAACAAGGTGTCGGGCCGGACGCTCCTGCGCAGTGTGTACGGAGACAACGGTAAGAGGAAGCTGGGGCGTTGCGTCAACGAAGCCTGGTGGCTCCGTTGAAAAAGGGGACGGCGCCCGAGCGGCAAACGGGTCGCGGTCCGGGGACGTGAACTGCGCAGACTAACTGAACCGAGGTGCGGAGGACCCCGAGCGAGCGAGCGACCAGGAGCGGACGAGATGGCCTTCAGTCAGAAGACCTACGTCTTTTGTCACGACGTGGCTAAGGACAGCGTGTCGAAACAGCCCCTCCTGTTCGCCGTCGACCTGCGGGATCTCATCTCGCCTTTCGAAGGATGCAGCCCCATGTTTGTGATCGAACAGATGAGCTTGCGGGCGTACAAGAGAGACACCTTCGAAAGGATACCGGCAAAGTTTGCGGTGCTCAACTACGCCAAGAGCAGGGTGGTCACCAACGACCCCTCGAGACTCTCGTCCGCGTGGGAAGTGGAGTTGAACGGAAAGGATGTCCGGATCAGGGCGGCGGGGACGGACACTGATCCTTTTCGCCGCACGCCGTCCACGCACGACGACGACAACAGACAGGCTCTCTTGAACGTTCTGGCCTTCATGATGTCGGGCGGGGTGCGAGCCTCGGATGGGGCGAGGCGCTCCCTTGACGCCATGAAAGGCTGTTTGTCCTCGGAACACTTCACCTACACCTGCGAGCTGTGCAAGGGACAATGTGAGGCGACGGTCATCGTGACCCAGCCCGGCTACCCGTCCCTGTCGTTGCCCTTGTGTGTCGACGGCTACGTGTGCGTGCCCGAGCGGTCGGGCTCGACGAGTCTGAAGTCTCAAACGTACAGGAGTGTGATTTCGCTCCTCAGGACTGCGTACGAAGACAACACGAGCCTCGTGGACCGAGCGATCCAGGCCGCGTTTGCGAACTCGGGGGTCGGGCGTTATTTGAAACGGGGCGACAGAGAAGTGGAACTGTTTCCCAACCCGCTGATAAACTTTGTCGTTTCCCTGTATGACACGTTGAGCGACCAGGCTGGCAATTTCGTGGCGGTCGACAAACACGAGCCCGGTCTGAAGGTGCTGGTCGAGAGCCCCGCGGAGAAGGTGGGACACGTGACGGGCTCCCTCACTCTCACACTGCTGTACGGTGAGAGCGTGCTGGACGTGTACAGCAACGTGAAGGCAAGGCACCGAGGCACCGACTGCCCACAGGACCTGCTGGACATGCACACGGCCGTGACTCGGCTCGGCTGCGATGCCTTGCTCAGACGATTCCCCTTGGACTTCTGCTCTAAGAAACGCCACCTCGCCACAGTGGATTGGTGCAATTTTGACAACGACTAAGTGTGTCCCGTGGTTTATTTGAGGGTTATGCTATAATTGTGTGTTACCCGGTTGCACTGTGATCTAAACGCCAAGGTGACAATAAAAATCAAGACAGAAAGAATGTGTTTGGTCTCACGCACTCATTTATTTTGTGCACACAACCACATGGACAGAGAAAGAAAACGAGACAAAATAAAATAACGCAGCCTCTCGCGCTGGGCAGAGCTGACCCACGGAGGCATCTGAAGGTGAAGGTGACAGCACAATTGTCTAATATCATGTGCAGACATTCACTTGGAAAGAAAAATCAGCCTTTTCAGCCGGCTGAGCCCGTACACCAGGGCCTCCATGTCCATGTGATAAGCGAGGCACTTTTTGTCCCTCGGTCCGCACACCACGGTAAACCCACGGATGCTGAACACGACCTTGCACTTGTTGACGAGCAG